>UCOM01003769.1:0-15802 GCA_900474385.1 Ormyrus pomaceus
TTTACAAGGTAAAACTTATCTTGTTATGTTAGGATATATTTCATATTACAGCGACAACTTTCTGAGCTATTTACTAGCCAATGTCAATTAGAAAGAAAATTATCAGCCTATTTAATAGTGAAATCATGTGAAAAAAAGCGTTTCATCGCGACCTATTAAATAGCCACGGACTTATCTATTAACTATTTTCCTGGCCATTTTCAATGCTGGAAATTCTACCAGGGAACAAGTTCCAGTGTTGCGTCCGCATTTGCAGAAAAGCACAGTTAAGCGTCTGCTTCTCTCCTTAGAGTTGCACTTAGCCGTTGGCGGGCAAGACACTCCCGACACGCGCCAATGCACGTCTTGCTCCATTTCGCCGGCTCGGCGCGCCGCCCCCTCCACGTCGCTCACCTACTTAGTCTACGCTTGGGCGGAAACGCATGGCGGACCTCGATATCAACAGGCTGCCCCGCCGCTGCCGCCGCCGCTTGAAGATCGAGCTCGTAAGCGTCCCTTCGATGCTGGAGCTTCTTTTTCTAAGCCATTCTTACTTTGTGGAAAAGATTGTGACTGTTTTTTTAAATTCAAGGAAGAAGTATTCGTAGAAGATGATTAATTACTAACTGATGCGAAGACTCTAAACGACAAAGGAGAAAAGGTACGCCAAGGAGATCTACCGAAAACCGCGAAATAAAAGTACAAAACAAGTGGCTCCTTAGAAAAAGCCGAAACACGCGCGACACTTGAACCTCTGGTAACCTCGGCGCTCCGCACGAAACTAGCCGGCCCGCAATTCCCGCTCTGCTCCAGATTCGTGAATTTTTCCTTAACCAAAAACTCCCCCTCCCCGGGAAAGAATTCTGGCTGCCTCCCCTCCCGGCAGCGTTTCGTCCTCGGAAATGAAATATTTGCGGGTAAATTTCGCGCGCTCCTCTTCATGAATAATTTCGGCCCGACGGCGGCGGCGGCAGCGCGAGCGAGCGAGAAAGAGCGACTCGTCAGCCCAAGGGAGCTCTGCGCAGCGTCTCTCTCTCTCTCTCTCTCGGCTGCCCCGAGGCGCTGGGTTCTAATTACGGCGCAGAACTGCTGCATGCGCGAGCGGCAGAGAGGGTCTGTTGCCGCAGCACTCGCTGCTGCCGCCGCGGGCCGGGATGGCCCTCAGGCCTTTCGCGCAGTATTCCTCCCCCTGCTCTGCCTCCCCCTCCCAGCTACCCCCTCGAGCCGTTTTGCCGTCTCTCTTTCGTCGCTGCTCCGCGCCAAGTTTGCTCGAGCGGCCGAATCCCGCTCGTTGTCGTCTGTGCCTTGACGAATTTCTTCAGACCTTCCCGTCTCTTTTTTCGGAGCTAGTTTTGCTTTCGTTTGGCTTTCAGTGTATTGGGTTAGTTGCCTTGATTTTCCGTTAATTGCGCTTTTTCGCAAAGACTTCTGAACGTCTTTTTTTTATAGAGGCTTTTTGAAAGTATACTTAACTGTGCGAAGGAATTATTATAAAACAGTTTTGCTTGAAATTATAATTATAGGTACTTGAATATTTTCTACAGAGGTTCACTTTCATACGAGATACGTATCGAATAAAAATCAATAAAACGAACAGAAAAATTAATATTTTAATAAATTTATTTATTTAAAGATTATACTTTTAGTTGTACCAAGCTTGTCCTTTATAACGTAAATAACGCTGTTTGAATTATGATTTATAAATATTGCATAAAAAACCGTATTTTTATAGTTTAATAAATATTAATACATATGTATTATTCTCTGCTAGCAGCGCTCCGTTAAAATTTTTCAATAGTTCATATTATTGAATAAAGCTTCAATTTAATTTTGCAAATTTATTAAAGTATAAAAAAATTTATATATAAAATTCAATTAAAATTACGTTTACAACTACTTAATTAAAATTTTAATTTACTCGATATTTAAAATACTTAGCATTTACATGCTACTAAATAAGAGTGTCGCCGCAAATCAAAGTATTTACGTGTATAAAATAAATATAAAGCTGCTTAGAGCTGCCACAAATTAGTCGTGTCTGACCTTTATAAAGCACAAAACTTTTAAACTAATTCTGGACTCTTCGGCACCGATAAATAAAGGGTCCTCGTTCATTTCCGCGCTTTATTTATATAAATACCTCTTCATTAGCCTCAAGTATAATTTATAACATCGCGATGCTTTCACGATCCACCATAAACCTCAGATTTATTAATTTCCAAGCGGATTTCTAATTAAATTAACGATCTTCTTCTGTAGTTCTCTTTTGTAAATCGATCCTATAAAGGCTCGCGAGCGGTTTTCAAGGAATTACCGTTCGGTGCTATAAACTTCCACCGCATTCGTGCTCAATTTAAGGATTTGCGTACAAGTTGAGCTGATCGATTATTTTGATTAAACATTGCAAATGTTTGCTAATTAGTTTTTGCTAAATCGAGAATTTAGGATGCTCGGTTTAAGTACCAATTAAGAAGGGAATAAAATCACTTTTCGGAAAAGAGTTAAAAAATAATCATCAAGTCACGTTTACGATGATGAGATACGGTTTCCCGATAATTAATGTGAATTAATGCAGTTTCCAGCTAATTGAATAAGCATTTACCGTAATAACTTTACTTAATGAATTGGATTTTTTAAGATATTTATAACATCGATTGAAAAACCTTAAAGAATGTTTTTAGACCTCCTTTCAATCCTGCCTTTCCAAACGCGTGCTTAGCAGGCGCGCGCGATTCAAGACGCAGAGGGGGGGGGGGGGCTCGCGCGTGTGCCTGTGATCAACGATCGTGCAATTACAGCGGCCTTAAATGAAGACGCGCGTCGGTCAATAATAAATCCGTCACTAACCAACTGGAGGGACTTAATACGACACGGTAATTAACCGCACGAGCCAAACGTAAATTGCTGCGCGCACTTAGTCCTCGGATTTAGGATTTACTTGCCGCGACGCGGTTATTCATATATATATATATAGATGCTGATTGTTCGCTGGGGAAGGAAGGTAAACTTATGCTGCTTTTGAAAATCGGAGCTGGCCGTTTTGCACGAGTACGGAAATTAAGATAATGGCCGTGTGTTGTAAATGCGCTGTTAGCCTTTATGACGTAAGAATGCAAGTTGCAGAATTGAGGGAATTAGAGAATTGATCTATTGGTATTTTTAGGGGATACGAATCGAGTGTTTATCGCGTTCAGAATTGAATTTCTTGGGGCGTATAGCGAGTTGTTTTAAAAAATTAAAATAATTCGTGTTCGGCAAACATTTTAATTAAAGATACTAGATATTATATGAATTGATTCTTTTTCAACAATTCTTTTAAAGTTTCTTGCAGTTTCGTTAAGGAAATTCAATTATAGCTCTTTGGCTGCTTATCCGACATCGTTAAATAGCAGCAGTTTACCTCTTTCCTTTCTTTCGCACACTGCTCTTTTCTTTCTAAAGTTTCTGGATATGTATCTTTATATCTCTCTCTGTTTATTGTAATAGGCTCGAGGCGACGTTTCGCGTTGCGAAAGCCTCCCCCCCCCCCTAGTCAATTTCAGAAACAAAATTCAGGCGCTTTCGAGGCACAAAAAGTCTCGTTAACGAATATGCTTCTGCCGAGGGATTCTTCTGCAGTGAGATGACGCGAGCCAAGTAACTGTAACTGTCAATTTCAAGCTTAATTGTGGTTCTGTGTTGATATAATTTAAAAGATTTCTAGGGCTCGTGGGAAAGATACCTGGTATGCATTTTAATAGAGTTAATTTAATTTTAAATTGCTCGCATTCGCATTCGTTATTCAATTTTTTTTTTATAATTCGAGCGATTTTTCGATATCCTCGGCTCGAGATCGATAAACACTCGAAAACCGAACGAATCTCGCGTGGGATTTTTATAATAAGGATAAAAAGTGCAAGAAGTACGTATGTTTGGGATTCAGGCTATTTTCTCGAGTTAATTGATACGCTTGAAAATTTACAGATGCAATGTACACTTTCAGATATTGGAATGTCAGATGTAGCGCTTGCAGAAATATTCGGCGGAGTTTCCCTATATAAAAGCTATAATCGCAATTTGCATTATTACAAAACGCGCGTTTATCATAAACAGTCTTTGCTTTCGCAACGTCGATTCATAGTCCAGTCACTCCCAAAGCTAAAAAACGTGCTACAACTATTACTCACCGCTTCTGGCACGTGGGCTCCAGGTTGACGGCTGTGCGTACGACCACGGTGCAGCCAAACGCCTCTCCTGCCCTTCTGGCCACTCTCTTGAAGCCCAACAGTTTCACCCTTCCTCGCTCAACATCCGCCTCTCCTCTCACTGAACGTCACTAGAGCGATCGGAAAGCTTCACAACAATTGAACGCCAGCGCCACGTGGATTTGAGGCCTGGAGCCGGAACGGCAGCTGCAGCAGGAGCGCGCGTCGCGACGGCCCGGACTGGACTGCCGAGAAAAAGTCTCCCGCGCCAGACTCGGGTGTGCGCAAGCGCCTCTCTCTCACTCTGTTAGTGGAGCCTCGAGAAGGAGAGGCGGACAACCACGTGCGCCTGCACTCGTGTGGCCGAGGGCGCGTATTTGCACGCGGTGAGGAGGAACTCTGTCGCGGAGCGGGGATGGGAAATGGGTTAGAGGGCGAGCTTTCCGAGGGCGGGATTGGCTTTCAGTGCTTTTTCCTAGCCGAGCGTAATATATCCTTTTGTCGCGGAGCTTACGTGCTGGGGCTCTGGTTAGCCCGAGCTTAGGCGCGACTTTTATTTCTATATACTGACTGAGTTAGGAGCTGTTAATTAGTTAATTAGGGATGTTTGCCTGGAAAACTCTTCTAAGTAGATGAATCTCCAGTCTAGTCAGATGGATTATTGAAAAAAGGCTCATCGTTGCAGTAGTCTCATTGTACAAAGGAGCATTACTGTCTTTGATGTTTGCATACTATTCAAATTAAACAGATTTCATACTTATTTCAAGTTACTTTTATTAGTTAAAATTATAAATCCTTTTCCTGTTTTATTTCTACCTTTTGAAATACAAAGCACTGAAGAAATCCGCGCTCCCTGTTTAGAACCTGCTTTCTTCCTTTCCCGAGCCTCCTGCATCAGTCTATGAATCTCTCCGACTCATCTTCCTTCCTCCTTGCTTCTTTGTCTCTCTGATTTTTGTTTAATCACATATAACATTTCATCTGTTAATTGTAGAGTATTTTTACTCCCGGCATTTGAAAGGTGTCATCAAATCCTATCGAGTAAAAAAACAGACATCCAAAAATCTTTATTTGTTCAAAAGTTATAGCTGAATAAAAATTTGTAATAAAAGTTAAAATTACGTCAATGAATTTTTGTGGATTTTTTTAGGCTACTTTAATGGTCATTTTTTGTTGGGCCATAACTTCGGAACATTAGAAAACATATCCCAAAGTTCGAACAAAATCTGTGACCGCAAACAAGTGATCCTCTCCTGATAAGATAACTATAGGAATAACACAATTTAATTGATTAAGATTCAGAAACTGTAAAACTTATTGCTCTATAAATTCGAGTGGATGTATAATAAAAAAAGCTATTAAAACCAAATATGAAGAATGAGGGCAATCGACAAAAAAATAAAGGAAGGACAAACGAAAACTAATTACCTCGAGATCGTGCATTTACGCGCTGAGTAAGAAAATAGTATAAAAATAGAAAATTTTGACTTCTTAATATTTTTTTCAGTTCATAAACGTTAGCTTTATAACATATATCATTACTTACGTAATCAGATGATAGTTAAGTACGCTAGGAATTTTTTTTAAAAAACTTCTACATCTTGGTATACAACTATCTTAAGTATCCTGAAATAAAAATAGACGTACGTATAATAAGAACTGAGTCAATATTTCACACCTAACGGCAGCCGAAAAAATGCGCGCGCATTCTAAGATTCGTAGCGCGCGCAAAACACCGCGGCAAAAGATTGCAAGGCGTTTCGAGCTGTAAATCTATTACCTAGTCATAAAATAAAATATCTCTGTTTAACACAAGTAGCCAGTATCGACGACAAAGTAATAGCCAAAGATACCGCTACTCGGGCAAGTAGCTCGTGGCTCGATCATCCGTTGTAGGAGAATAAATCGTGAGTCCCAGTGCCGAAAGGCCTGGGAACAACTGATCGATCGGCAAAACGTTGTCGATTTGAATTGTTTAGAGCGAGCTTATGCCGCATAGCGTTCGCGGGAATGAGGGAAAAAACGATGCATCCACGCGTATTGCTGCGCGCCGCGGACGCAAAGCTTTCAACTCCTCCAGGCGGTACAAGAAAAGTGAGTAATCGTTTTGAAAACTTGACGTGGAGTCGTGTGTGCAGTTTACACTTTTCTAAACGATTGAAAAGCTAAGCTCTCGCAAATCTAAATATTAACGAAAATTTTCGATAAACTTAATCATATGCTGATATCGACGTTGGAACAAAAGTTTTAATAACCCTCTCAGCTCAAGTTTCCAAATGCAAGCAGAGGAAAGTTACGGCATTGGCTTTATTTTAAAAATTTCGCATGCATTAGAAAGAAGCTTAATGACGAGCACATGACCCGGAGGCTCTTTTCCTTTCTTTCCTAGACGTCTACCCCAGAATCTTGCGTTCTCCTTCTCTTTCCCGTACCTACTACCTCGAGGACAGCCTGCTTACGAGAGCGAGAGAGAAAATAATTCAATGTTTTTGTATCATACGATATAGACGCGGAGAAAGAGCGAGCATCGTTGCGGACTGATCCGCCTGAAGCTCTTCTGGCAACGCGCGCGATGTAACGAGGAGCGTCCAGAAGAAAGAAGGAGAGACACATGGGAGAGGAGCCCCTGGGCGCGCACATATTTTAGAGCGCACCTTTGCTGCACTCCAGTCCTCCCCTTCTTGTTCCCCCTTTTTGCTGCATTATGGCTTTTGTATTTTTCTCCGTTTCTTATCGGGAAGACTCTTCGTAATTCGCTCTAATCAGGAGCTTAATGAATCTTGTAAATTTTTACATAAATGGGAATAGTACTTTTTCATTTTTTTAATAAGTCATGAAAATTGCTTGCATTTCTTACGGGGGTTATATACTGATTTTTGCCTCCTCTAAAAAGACCTGAAAGAAAAATCCGTATGTTTATTGTTTCTTTTTAAAATATCTATCAAAAATATAGTATATTTTGATCAAACGAGCCCAAAATATACTCTTTAGGCCCACTTGATCCAGAGATATTGCTATTTAAAATTTTTTGCTTTGGCGTAAACTCCAGAATGAACCAATAGATGAATTTTCATCTAACAAGGCTTAAAATCTTTGTTTTTGATGTCATTTAGGGCTGATGCATTTTCTTTTTGTTAAAATTTTTTGGTTTAGTATTTTTAAATTAAGAACAACTGAAAAATATTGGTAGATTTTTAACAAATATTCTGAATTTTCTCAATTTTTTTTAATTTAAAAATACTAAAACAAAAAAAATTAACAAAAAAAAATGTATCAGCCCTAAATGACATGAAAAACAAAGATTTTAAGCTCTGTTAGATGACAATTAATCTATCGGTTCAGTCTGGATTAAACACTAAAGTTTTCAGAAATCGCTAATAAAAGAAATTGTTATATTATTCTGAAAACATAACACTCGGCACAGCACTAACTTTTTAAACTACAGTTACCACTTGTCTTGAAAAGTTAAAGGTGATTAAAGATGTTCGCACTCCATTGTCAGAAAGAAAAGGACTCCTCTGTAGATAATTAAAGCAGCTCTTTGTCGAACTGCCATTAAAAGCTTGTATCAGCATTACTCGAGTAGTATCAGTATCATTATTAAATCAAGAACTTCATGATACTTTCCTCTCCAATAAGAGCAAGCTTGTTGTAGTCTAGGGGCATGATGTGCAAACCAACATAATCTCTGTAAATGAAGTAATTCTGCCATACTGCTGGACAGTGCAGATCTATAACAGCACTTACAAAATTACACTTTATAATAACATTTAAAACCCAATAATGTATAAAAAAACACAACAAGTAAAGCCTAATAATGATGGCTAAAGATGACCTGAAACAAAAATGAGAGTTCTTTTTAGCTTGACAGCTGGGAATGACATTATTTTATATCTTATATGGCTTGTAGAAAGCTTGATCTAGCTCATGCATTTCTATTGAAGCTTGCGTGAAATCGTGTTTTGCGTACTGAGCTTAAAAAATTCTGTTTTGTACGACCTCAAATATTCGAATAACCAAATTTTTATTTAAATTTTGTTTGCTGTTTATTAAATTCTAAAATGGACATAGAAAAATAAAATAATAATACAAAAATAAAAAATTAATTAAATATAGAATAGTTTGTATAGGCAGCAGTTTTAATTTAGAGAAAATCTAATATTCTTAAATATTTATTTTTAGAATAAAATATCATAACATAAGTCTCCTTTACTAGTTGAAATTGACGCAGCGAAAGAAAGAACATTTGCAGCTGCAATTAGAACAGTTATCGTTTCATCCACATCTTGTAGTTGTTAAGAAAAGGTAAAAAGAATGAATAGTCATAAAGGTTGTAAAAGCCACTGATTATAATGCAGATTTGTATTCATTTTTACGTATTATATGGAAACTGCTAAAGAGTAAAATAAAAATATGGCATTTTCAATTACAAAACAAAATTATAATAATATTCTTTCTTTTAATTTAATTTATTCATCAAGGTCGAACAGTATCTAAATTTACTTCTGCTTCTTCGGTAACCGTATAAATAATATGAACTTTCTCTTCTTTACTTTTGCATATTTGCACAGTAGCCGCCAAACATGAATATTCTTAAGAATATATCGGATCAATATATATTATGCAAGTGTTTACATAAAAAACTTATTGTAAATTATATTTCTTAAGTACATATTGTTTTGTTAAATTAATTTTTTTTTTTTTTGTAATTTAGAGAATTTGATTCTACAAAGAAAATTAATGTGTGTTTTACAAATATTTCCTAAATTATATAAAAATATAACAAATATAATATAAAGAAAACGAAAGTGCACTTGTATTGTAAATCATATATGTAGCAAATCATTGCTAGCTCGAGGAAAAATTTAAAAAGTATGGGGCATAAATTAGATGATATATTTTAATAATATATTGCGAAACTATTGCCAATTAGTTGCGAATCGATAAAAAATTTCTTGCATATATATTCATATTGCTAATAGCAGTTTCCAATATATTGCCCATATTTTTAATTTTTGCGCGGGACAGGTATTTAAAGAGGAAAGATAGAGAATAAATAATAAAAATTGTTATTTAACAAATATAGTATTTATTATATAGTATTTCACTGCTGTAGATATTACAATATCACAATCAATGGTAACGTCACATTGTGACTTACTAATTTGAAGAAAATTAATGTTTTCCAAACACTAGTAACTACTAGAGTATCTATATTTTCAATAAAGAAAACTCGATTTCTCTTCAAAGGTATGCACATGTGCAGCGTAATGACTTCTACTGTGCAATTTTACCACGCTGGACCGCAAAATGAAACTTTCTACTTCCCAGTAGCTAATTACCAGCCTCCAATCAGGGCTCCACGGGAGAATCCGGCGTAGCCGAGTCCAGAGCTGTATCCCAGATTGGAACTGTAGCCGAGGCCGGCACCATAACCGAGACCGGCACCGTAGCTGAGACCGGAACCATAAGCCAGGGCAGGAGCACCATATCCGTAACCAAGACCGGCACTGTAGCCGCGGCCGTAAGCCAGAGCTGGAGTAGCACCATATCCGTAACCAAGACCGGCACTGTAGCCACGACCGTAAGCCAGAGCTGGAGCAGTATTATATCCGTATCCAAGACCGGCACCGTAAGCTAGAGCGGGAGCAGCACCATATCCATAGCCAAGACCAGAGCTGAGTCCCAAACCGCTGTAGCTGACAGCCGGGGTAGCGATCGCTGCAGGGGCAGCGATAGCCGCAGGGGCAGCGATGGCTACAGGGGCAGCAATAGCCGCAGGGGCAGCGATGGCTGGAGCAGCAATGGTGGCACCTCCTAGGTAGCCAGGCTTGGGAGCGGCAGAAGCAGCAGCTACGAGGGTGGCGATGGCGAAGAGTTTGCAGATCATCTTGAAGGGCTTGCTGTAATTCTCGGACTGATCGAGGAGCGAATGATGCTGAAGCTCTGCTGCCGCTTCTTTTTATACATTGGCCGAAAGGAGGGAATCGCGGCTTTATTATGGTAAGAACGACCACGACGAATAATATACGTTTCCGCCAATTCACTCCTGACGTCTACGAAGGACATCGCAGTATAGTGTAATGACTTTATCGAACGGTTCGGCGCTTACGGTACCTTTCTCTTTTTTCGGGCCGCTGCAGCACTAGAGATTCGAAGAATGAAAGTCTGCGTCATAACCTTCGGGTGAGGAGTTAACTGGATCATACAAGCTGACAATCCGAGTAACGTGTATACCTTATTGCCGCAAGAGCACTTTAATTTTGCAAGTTCGAATGTTTTGGTAAACATCTGCATAAAGTTTCCTTTTGCGACATACGACGATACCCCAGTTTTTCTAGCGAAGCAAACAAACGTGACTTAATTTATTACATTAAATTCATCTTTCATATAAACTTAATAAATCGAATTACTACTGGGGATACTTAAAAATGGTTAGTATTTTACTAATAACAATTATAACTATTTAATGATAAAATCAGAATATTAATTTATTAAAAAGAAATAACATTGTATTGATACTTTCAGACCAAAATTATAGTCATTTAGAAAATTTTAAATTGATTATAAGTACTGAAACATGTGTAGTTAATTGTTATATTGTCCCATTAATAAAAAAACGTTGTCGTCTGTGTTTGTATGATCAGAGTTACAAGTCGATTTTGGTTCGATATATTAAAGTCCAAAAGTTAAGTTAATCTTTTACTTTCTTTAAACATTTTTAAATCTCTTTTTTAATATATAAGCGCAATTTACATAAAAAAAATGAATATGTAGATTAAAATAATCAATATTAAAAATAGTTGACAAATGACAAATCTGGTTGACAAACTAGTTGACAAATGACAATCCTATCATTAATAAAAGTAAAATTAAATTTTTCGAAAATCGAAAATTTGCGATAAAACGAAAACAAATAAGCTATAAAAAAAAAAGAATTATTTTACCGCCATCACAAAAGAAAAACAAAAAAAATGAGCCGTGAAAGATGCAAATCCGTTCAGTAAAAGCTGAGATCCAGGAGTACACACACACACACACACACACATCCATACAGACATTTTTCATTGGACAAACCATTTATTCTTGTTCCTGGCACTTTAAAATACAATTATAACAGGTTTTTCGAATGACTCCAAAAATTACTATCTCAAAGCTTCCTCCAGGAGGAAGCAATAGCAAATAAATAATACACTTTACTGACATAATATTTGTTATGTACTTGACATTTTCTTTAATTTTTTCAAGTATTGTAGTCTCAAAATTTTTATTTTTTTATTAAAACTGAATAATAATAATAATAATTATTAAATATAGATGATAATTTAAACCAACTTCCAGCTATTTCTAATTGTAAGAAAACTAGTAAGAAAACTAGTTTAGGTTTTACAAATTTTTACATAAGTTGTAACCTAATAATAATAAATATGGATAATGATTTAAAGATTTAGCCGATTCTTTTGTACGGTAATCCGTAAATTAAATTTCGATTCCTTTTTATTCATGTAACATTAAAATCTTCATTTATTGATTTATTACAATCACTTATTTTATTATTATTTCATCTAGTTTACGCATTCTCGTAAATATTACAGTTGAACATTCTACGCATATAATTTTTTTAAATACTTCATAATTAATCGTTTTCAAAAGAAAAAAAGAGTGAAAAAGGAAAGCATCCTTTTAGTGTCCGACCTATATAACATCTGCACATTTCGACATCTCTGAATGAAAGCTTTCGCTTCGGTATAAAAATCCTTCGGCAGTTCGAAGCTGTATCAGTCGAATCTCGAACAGTCCAGCCCCAGCACCATGTTCAGCAAGATCTTCGTCCTCGCCGCCCTCGTGGCTGTCGCTTCGGCCGCCGCCAAGCCCGGAAACATCGCCCCGATCGCCGCCACGTCCTACGCCTCTCCAGCTCTGGCTTACGACGCCGGCATCGGCTACGGTGCAGGCTTCGCCGCTCCTATCGCTGCCACTTCGTACGCCACAGCACCAGCTTTGGCCTACGGCTCCAGCATCGGACACACATCCGCCATCGCTGCTCCAATCGCTGCTACTTCGTACGCCGCAGCACCGGCTTTAGCCTACGGCGCCAGTCTTGGTTATAACAACGGTCTCGCGCGCACCTCCGCCATCGCCGCCCCGATCGCTGTCACTTCGCACGCCGCAGCACCAGCTCTAGCCTACAGTGCCGGTCTTGACTACAGCTCTGGCGCCGTTACCTCCTACGCTGCTCCAGCCTTAGCCTACGGAGCTGGAAGCGGTCACACTGTCGCCATCGCTACGCCCTTCGCTCGCGGAAGCAGCCTCGGTTTCGGCTATGACTACGGTTCCCATGTCCGCTATTAAGAATTCAAGTCCCGTATGCAGTCTTTCTATTTCAAATGTACATAGGTCAAAGTTAGAATTATATCGAATACCAGTAATTTAGTACAAAATCTATTTTAATGTACTACTGAGACAATTTCCATCGACTGATTTGATTATTTGTATTCCTATTGATTTCATTGTTTATATTCCTATGAATTCTGTTGTATTTTATCGTTTTCGTTTCAAAAATTCGTACGTCAAGACGAACTTTTGCATTTTTTGTTATATTGTTACATCAAAGTGAAATAAACAGTACTTATAGTTTTAAATCCGTTTTTTTTCTTTTATTTCCTTTCTTTTAAGTAAATTTTTTCTTTTCGCCCTTTTATATAATAATTATTAGTTGATTAAAATGTATTTTATAACCAATTTCTGGTGTTACATCTTTTTTAATTGCATAAACAAACAATTCTGTCCAGAATAGTGTAAAATAAAGTTTAAAAAACGAATAGTATTGAATCGTTTAATACGTTTTTTTTAGAATTAAAAACTATTGATTTGTTTGAACGTTAGGTCAATTTAAAAATGAACATTAAAAATCCGAATCAGTAAAATGTAGCTTTTAAAAGTATCTTTAAAAGTAACATAACGGGAAGCCGAGCTTAACTAGGAAGGCAGACCTTCCCGCCAAGACTAACTAGTGGGGAGCTTGAGGCCTTCGCTCTCCCGCGGATGAATGTTGCGAGGTCTCTGGGATGAACACCGGTGATGGACCGACGGCCGACGACCCATGGATCCGTTGATAGAACCTCAGGGCACAGTCCTGTGCACCCAAGAGTCCTCTCTCTTTCTCTCTCTCTCTCTCTCTCTCTCTCTCTCTCGCACTCTATACTGAAAGTTTATGCACAGGGGCGACTGTCTCTAGTGACGACTAGAAACGAACTACTTATCAGCGCGAATCGTGGAAGAAAATCGCTAAAAATCTCTCTTTCTCTCACACACACACATACAGATACAATAATTACTGGTAGGTGCACGCAGGCACCTTGCATTATCAGTAATGTTAATAACTACACTTTCCGGGAAAAGGCTCTCCTTCTTCGAAAAGGGTAGTATCATAAATAATATTGTAAGCTGAAACCATCAACGGTCTCCCGAAATGTTAGACCAGCTCGTGACAAAGTCGCGGCAGCTTTGAAATTTCGATCATATCAATAAAGGGTCTCATCGACGAGCTGTGAGCTCACATTACATGCTAATAAAGTTTTTTGGAAGAAGGGTTTTAGAAAATAGAATACCGAAAATTCTATAAAATCTTTTCTTCAAATTTCTAAAAAATTTTAAAACGGTACTATTCGAATCCACCATCCTGCATCAAGAGCATGTCAAAGCAACAAGCTATATGACCAAAAAAACTTAACGTTCAGTATATAATTAATATAAAAATTCTTATTATAAACAAGAATATTTATTGTTCAATTTCTTCAACTCAAATTAAAAAAAATTTTTAAAGGGACGAGGTAAAAGAGAAAAACGAATTTTAAAACTATAAGTACTGTTTATTTCACATTGATATGGCTATATAACAACAAATACAAAGGTTTGCCTCAGCACACGAATTTTGGCATACGAAGATGAAGAATAACAGAATTCGTAAGAATATAAATACTGAAGTCAGTCAATGGAAAACGTCTCAGTAGAACATTAAAATAAATTTTGTACTAAATTGTACTAAATGGTATTCTAAATTTTCCGTATGTACATTTGAAGTAGAAAGACTATATATACAGGGTTTGAATCCTTAATAGTGGGCATGGGAATCGTAGCCATAGCCGAGACCGGCGCCGTAAGCCAAACCAGAGGCAGTAGCATAGCTAAGGCTGTTTCCGTGAGCGAGGGGGGTAGCAATGGCGGCAGTGTGGCTGCTTCCAGCTCCGTAGGCTAAGGCTGGAGCAGCATAGGAGGTAACGGCGGCGTGTCCGATGCCAGAGCTGTACCCAAGACCGGCACCGTAGGCCAGAGCTGGTGCTGCGGCGTGCGAAGTGACAGCGATCGGGGTGGCTATGGCAGAGGTGCGTGCGACACCATTACTATAACCAAGACCGGTGCCGTAGGCCAAAGCCGGTGCTGTGGCGTAGGAAGTAGCAGCGATCGGAGCAGCGATGGCAGAGGCGTGTCCAATAGTGGAGCCGTAGGCCAAAGCTGGTGCTGTAGCGTACGAAGTGGCAGTGATCGGGGCAGCGATGGCGGAGGTGTGTCCGACGCTGGAGCCGTATGCCAAAGCTGGTCCTGCAGCGTACGAAGTGGTAGCGATCGGGGCAGCGATACCTGCACCGTAGCTGATACCGGCGCCGTAAGCCAGAGCTGGACCGGCGTAGGACGTGGCGGCGATCGGGGCGATGTTTCCGGGCTTGGCGGTGGCCGAAACGACAGCCACGAGGGCGGCGAGGACGAATACCTTGCTGAACATGGTGCTGGAGCTGGGCTGCACGAGAATCGACTGATACAACTTCCAAGTGCCGAAGGATTTTTATACCGAAGCGAAAGCCGCGCGCTTTCATTGGAATAGTAGGCTTGCAGACAATTATATACGACCTCGTTTTGCAATACGTTCAGAAAAGTTCTTTTTAAAAAAAATGAAATTCAAGTTTTAAAGTAAAAAATGGTTTAAGAAATACTTTATCATGCTTTTAATGCATTCGTGTTTCAATACTATATTTCTGATTATATATGAAGAAGTCGTACAATATACAATGTACATTGTACGATGTCTTATATCATCTTTTATTTGCACCGAAATATTCATTTGAATGTTTTATGCGTAAAATTCTGATGGCGGCAAAAAAAATATTTTTTTGTTTAGCTTATTTGTTTTTGTTTTATCTTAAATTTTCGATTTTTGAAAATTTAATTTTACTGTTTTTTAATGATAGGATTGAGATATTTGAATCGAACAAAGACCATTTTAAAGAGCATAAAAATACCTATAATTTCAGATAGAAAAATTTACTCTAGCTCTTATGGTACTTTTGTTTTTAACAAAAACGTGTTTTTTTTTAAAAAAGCTTATAATACTTAATTTAAATTATCAACTGCTCTCAAGAAATTTTTGGTAATTAAGAATATATAGAGCTATAATTTGTCAAAATTTCAAGCCATTTTGTCAATTATTTTTTTAATAAAAAGCTGAAAATTGAAAAAAAATAAGGTTTCTATGTGGATTGATTACGGGAGTAAAAAGGCTTTAAATTACTTGAAATTTTGGGAAAAGGTAGATCTTTTGTATGTTCAGAGCTGTATAGTTTTTCTGCTTATGAAATTTATTA
>UCOM01003770.1:0-15794 GCA_900474385.1 Ormyrus pomaceus
ATAGGATTTGATCTCACCTTTCAAATGCGGGGAGTTAAAATACTGTACCGTTAATAATTGAGAAGTTATACGTGATTAAAAAAAATCGATTTTTCTTAGATTTTTGCTAAAAGAGCACATAACTTTTGAAAAATCGAGCGTTAGGCCGAACGGACGCGGCTTCCTTCATATTTTAACATTAGAAAACATATCCCAAAGTTACAGGAAAATCCATTACCCATACGTCATGTGTTCTCCTTGTAAATTGTTTAGCAAATAAAGCTAAATACTTCATAGCTATTAAACGTCCAGCAAAGAAGACTTCTTTTCGCACCGCCATCAACTATGCGCGTGCGAAAAAAAATATCTCCTGCATAAATAATAAATTTTCCCAACCATATACGAACCGCCACCTGCGGGGGCGACCCGACTTCCCGCCACTCCGAGAAAACGTCGTTCCAAAAAGGCAGCCCCGCCACCCTCTCGCCCGTTAATAACCACCGTGCAGCAGCCGACTCCGCTTTCACGCCCACTTCGAAAAATTGCACGGCTCTCCGCGTCGCATTTTTTCGCATTTCCCATGGACGGAGGAGCGGAAAAGCATCGGCGCTCTCGCGCCATATGTCGGGGCCCCGGCAAGTGCCGGCGGTGCTACGTGTTTACCAGGGAGCGCGATCGATTCGTCGCGGGGGGTGATCGCGCGCGCTATCATTTTCCCTGGGAACTGTCTGCCGTTGTCCGATCCTCCCCCGCCGCCGATGGACCTTCGACGCGTGGGAATCGTCGGTGTCGCCGACGGCGGAGGGCCGCCACCCCTTTCGTCGGGGGGATGATCTCGCTTTCCGGGCTTTCGGGAGATTTCGCCCAGGAATTGCCGAACGTCTCAATTACCGATAGCCTTATGCTTGTGGTTTATTGGCTCGTGTTTGATCGGTGTGTTGGATGGGTTTGCGATGGGGAGGAAATTGGGTTTGGACCAGTTTTCGCGGTGAGAAAGTGTCGCTATTATAATGGGGGTATACTCTACTTTTGTTATCCAAATATTTTATCAACGTTTTCATTTTTAAGCGACACTTCATTATATATACTGCGAAAGGGAATAATTCTTGTACGCGCCGTGTTATGAAGTTTCTTTTGTAACGGCGAAAGTTGACAACAGTGATAAATGCGTATTACGTTGTACTGCGATATAAATATTGCACTAGAAAGCTAAGCGACTGTAATATGAATCAGTTACAAGGATCGGTAATGCGCAATGAAGTTGAAAACATTTCTCATGAATAATAACGATCTTGTTTCGCAACGAAGTTCCAAAGTATTGATTGAAGCGAGAAAACCTTTTCAGCATATTTCACGCATTCATGCATATTTATCAGGTCGAAAACTAATTTCGCGGATAAATCAGAACAATTAGTTAGTTTTAATATAAGAATTTCCTTGTAACGAACGAATTTTATATATAAATGAGCAAGCTTTTGGCCAGAAAAAATAAAAATTATAAAATGGACATAAATTCGGATATGTAAATCTTGCTTTTCAACGAACAATAAACCCAAAGATCTCTCCCTATTAGACCAAAGCAAAACGCCGCAAAAACCAAGCCGATCCTCAGTTATTCTCCGAAATCCCCGGCGAAAAAGGCGGAACGTGCCGCCTCTCCCTGCGAAGCAATATCAATTAAACGCCCCGGTATCAATGGAGCCGCTTGTGCAAGTTCCCCTGCAGGCGCGCGAGATAAAGGAGCCTCGCGCGCTCGAACGAGAGAAGCCCTCGCGCGACAGCTGAATGACAGGTAAGCGGGGAGGCTGTGACACCATAATGCCCCGGCGACGGCAATCTCCGCGATTGCCGCGCGAGGAGCTGCAGTCTCCGTCGTCAATTACTTATTCCGCGGCATCGGCCTGCCGCGCGTGTTCCCGGGCTTTGTCTGCGGCCTCTTTTTTTTTTTTCTTCCTCTCTGCGCACACCCGCGAGAGAGCGCGCGCGCGCGAACTGCTTGTTATTATCCGCGTATCGGGGTTACTGGGGAGGCGATACTCGCGCGCGCGGGGATTTTTTTCTCTTTGTATAGCCGTTCGATGGATTTTTTTTTCTGGAAAGGGAGTTGTTTTTATCAATTTTTTGGCAAGGTTGAACTGAGACGAATGAATGTGGATGTAGGAGGCGTAGGCTTTTTTTTTATTTTATCACTTTTTGGTATGCGCTGCGCGCGCGTCCGTAAATTACGTCACACGAGACACTTCCGATTGAAAAATAAACTATTTTCGCCCCGTTCCGATGAATTTAAAATTGGATAACAATATATACGCAGATTTCGACGCTAATTTATGCACTCGCTTTTTTTAGGGATGCAATCGTCGCGTCAACTTTTCCAGAATATTGATATATATAATACATACCCCAGTGCGCGTTCGGCACCCTTTGTGCGCCTCGCATTACAATTTCGGAACGCGGGATCGTCAAACCGCGTAAGTTATTTCCGTCTCTTCGACACATGAAGGGAGAGAGCGCAGAGAGAGAGAGAGAGAACTCAGGCAAACACGGAAATAGCGAATTATCGATCGGGCGGGTTTACGTGGTTGAATTACAAAGATAGAGCTTGTTTAAGAGGGATATGTCCTCGCGGGACAAATTTATAGACGCGAGCGCGCTCCTCAAGACGCGACGGGAGAGTCGCGTTGAATAACTTAAAAGCAACGCTGGTATCACTGACTCGCTTCTGGCGATTGCGGGAAAGAGAGATTCGATTGCTGGTCGCAGCTGCGAAACAGATTGGCTTTGACGGCGTGCCGATAGATGCTGCGAGTTACTAGGTGAAGCGATTCGATCGAATGCAATACAGTTTTTAAGGAACGAACAATTTTTTTTTCAAATTTTGGGCTCTTCAACATTTTGACTGTATTTATTTACTAACTGCGAATGCCATTTCTAAAAATTTAAATAAAACGTTCTACTCGTCTCGTAACTCATTGCTTCGCATTAAATCAAACCCACAGCGTCGCCGAAGCGGATCGTCGTCCGCGAAAGATCGTCGGCCAGGCCATTAGAATTCAGGTCATCAAGCTCGTTCGTCGAAACGCTCGCAAATCGGATCCTCTTGCGCAACCGGCGAATCTGCCGGCTCGAAAGCGATCGAGCGATCGTCCCGTCGCCCGTTTCAGATTGCGTCGGATAAGGAGGTGTCCGATCGGCGTCCAGCTCGCGCATCTCAACCGATCGAAGGGCGCGTCGTTCGATTTAATTAATCGATCGCGCGTCTCGCCAAGCTGTTCCGGAGTAATAGGACACCGGGCGCGCGTGCCGGACGTCCATGGAAGCCCTTCTCTCTCCTCTCTCCGCTCCGTTTTTTAATATCCGAAACATTATATAGCGAGAGAGGCCGGTGTAAAATTATGCCCTAGCCGGAGCAAGTGTCGCCTTTGTGGATGTGTATCCTTGTCGAGCTTCTTCCTATGTCCTCCCGCCGTCTCTCTCTGTCGCTGTGCTCGAGCGTCTGCCGCGCCTCTCGCTTTCGGGATTATTCGAGCAGATGCTCGTACGTAAGTACGCGGCGGCTTGAGTTTCAATGCGCGCGCGCTCGTTCGCCGGGTGGAGGTGGGATGTTGAGCCGATTCTGAACGTTGACATTTCTTTGCATAATCGGGGAGGAATATTTCGTTGAATCTTGAAGCGATATTATTCTTTAGTTTAATTGCCTTTTAAACATTCAACGTTTTAACCGCGACTGTATCGATTCAATTTGATTGCGCGTGCTCCCGTTAATTGGTGTGGATATTGCCTATATTTGAGAGATAATAACAGTTTTTAGAGTGAAAAAAAAGTCAGGTATCTCTGTCGTAATTACCTCGCGGCTTTATTTATATTGCATTCTTTCCTTCCCTCTCCGTCTGTTTTCTTACTCATTTCTTTTCTGCCAATTTTTCTCGTGGCAAATGAAAATAGCGTGCCTTAATAACAGCCGGTGGACTCTGTCGTGTATGTATAAAGAAGTCTAGCGACGACTCCGGAATAAGGCGCCTTTATTGCGACCGGGTAATAAGGGTTTATAGAAGAAGCCCAAGTTATTATTCGTTTTATTTTCCGTACCCATCAAGCAGGAAGGCTATATTTCCGTTGTATAATAATGCCGCATCGATTAATTTCCCTCGCCGATCAAGAATATTTGCGCGGCCGCAAAGATTTTCAATGCTGAGAAATTTCGCATTATTACAAGTAAAGCAATGGAGGTATAAACGTATGAGAAAATTGATCGGCGCATTACACAGCCGCGGAAATAACGAATTGAAAAAAAGCGCGCGATAAAATTTCCGTGAAATCGGGCGAATAAAGTTGTTACGTCATTAACCTGGTTTATTCATGGCCTCATGGAAATTCGCTCGAAAGCGTAATAAAGCTCATAAAAAAGTCAGTCTCCCCCGAAGGCGGCGCTACAAAATTATCAATCCCATATTGAATAGAGCCGCGCGCGCGTTCCTCTATATACCCCCCCGCGCTTTCCTATTCCCTTTGTAGTATATCTCCGCTGAAAATAGAGCCAGACTCGGCACCGGAATCGAGAATGCAGAAAACCGCAGGCGTACATATATCTACGCGCCGCGAGACAAAAAGACGCGATCGCCCCCCCGGCGAAAGCGCTGTACGGCGGGGAGGCCAAAAAAAGCAAGGAGCCAAAGACGCAGAAAAAAAAAAAGGGATATAGGCTTTTGGGCGGGAGGGGGTCGATGACATGCCCGAGCAGTGTACGTCGAATCTCTCTAGCGCGCTTGTATATAACCTCCCTGCATTGTAATGGAGTAAGGCTACGCGGCTGCCCATCTGTCGCGCTCTCTCTCTCTCTCTCTCTGTGTACGCGCACTCGATCGTTCGTGCAGGCGCGATTCAATAAGGATTATTATATATACGCGCGTGCGTCATGTGTATCGCTGCCGCCGAGAGCCGCCTATGCGCTCGCAACTCTTCTATGTTCTAGAGCCTCTTTTCTCTCTCTCTCTCTCTCTCTCTCTCTCTCCTTGTTTCGCGAACGAGGGGGCCGGAATCAAGTATACGCACGCGGTCCTTGCGGAACCGGGCTGGCCTCGGCTTTTTTTGAATCCGAGATTCGTAAGCAGGTGGCCCGAGGACGTGCTTTTGTGCCACTGTTATTAGGATACTTTGAAGACGGACGGCGGACGGCTTTGTCGCGCACTTGTGCCGTCGAATGTAAATTCTTGGCAGCTTTTTTTGTCAACCTGTTTTTGCAGGAATACTGTATAACGAAACATTTTCATAATTTCGCGCAATTTTATTGCGCTTCGCAACTTTCACGAATGTACCTAAAAAAACTGGACTCGAGCTCGACGAATTTTGACGTTCTCCCATATAATATACTAATTCAATGAACTTTCCAGAAATTCAATTCGCCCCCGGTATACCCTGCAGGCAGCAAAGTTTAATGAGCAAAAACTGGATATATACCATTACGGCCCAAGACACCCACACGGACGCGAAGCTTATATACAGTACGCGTACGCAGAAAGAAAGGTATTCATTAAGGCTAGGTATTCGGTCTGCATCTGTCGCTCTTTGCCCGGCCACTTAACGGGGGCAGCCGAGCGTCGCGTCTTCGAGCCTCGCGCACAGGTGAAACGTTTCACAGGTTTCTCGATTCGCCGGTAAGCGCGGCGCGGAGGGTTCGCCTGTATATTACGTGGCGCGTATACGCGCATTTAAGGACAGTCCTGGATACCGGAGGCGTTTTATGCTAATCGACCGGCCGCTTTTCCCGGAGAAACTCGAGGAGCGCGCGAAGCCCCTGGAGCGCGTGAAAATCTTGCCGGCGCTGCTGAATTCGGTTGGTGCATCGCGTTATATAGGCTGGATTAAAGATACGCGCGATGAGGAGAGCTGACGGTTCTTGGAAATTTTTAGTGACGGGTTTAAGTACTTTGTCGGCGAGCTTCTGGCATTTTTTTTTAAAAAGGGATTCGGTGTCGAATTCTTATGGTGCCTTGTAAATATTCATGTACGTGTTTGAAGTGAATTCATATTTTATAAGTAGCTTGAATTTGCTATTAAAATTTTATAATGCTTCACCTGTACAAAATCATTTACTTTATAGTTACACACATATTTATTTTTAAATAAAAGCTATTATTTTGACGTATACAATAGTTTTGTACCAAAAAAAAGAGATATCAACATTCCAAAGTTGAAAAACAAATCACGCGAGCGTAGACGCATCCACCGAAAAAAGTGTAAAGAATCCCGAAACCTCGTTGGTTCGCACTTTTTCCTACGCATCCACCGTCTCTCTCTCTTCCGCCGATAGGCCGTATCAATGTCATCGAATTCGAGCATCGATATTCCTCCGTACCAGGCGAAAATAAAGGGGAGCGGAGAGCGGCCACAGGCAGAAATGGACACACGCAAGCCATAGGCGCAGGATACAGCACACGCGTCCGGCACGATCCTGGCCCGTCAGGAAGGAAGTGTCGCGGTCGCGCTCTTCCGGCCTGCGCCGCAGCTGCCGCGCTCGTATGCCCTTTTTCCTCCCTCCCTCCCTTTCACTCTCTCTCTCTCTCTCTCTCTCTCTCGGGACCCGCAGCCTCGTTGTCCGGACTCTGTCGGCGGGGTAAAGTAATCCACTGCTGTATTATGCGACGTCGTATAAGTGCCGGAGGAGAGAGAGAGAGCGAGAGAAAGCGGGGCTTCGGTTTTTAATACGGAGTTTCGAGGACTCGGGGGTAATTAGAAGGACCTGTGGACCGGATCGACGGTTGTCTGTTTGGGAGAGGAGTGATTAATGTGCTTGGCGTGTATTGGGAGGTTGTTTTTGGGATTTAAGTATAATTTTAGGCTGATGTTTCCTAAACGCCTTTTGACAAAATTGATTCAATTAACTGGAAATAAATTTTAGTAAAGAAATTATTTGTGCTTGTAGCTGTTAGCTTGGAAAATTAAACGTTATTATAGTTAAAGTCTGAAGGAAATTACAAAAATTTTAACAGCTATATGATTTCATGTGCTTAATAATTTAATATTTTAATTCATACGTATTTTATTACTTTTTGAATGGATCGATAACATCAGTTCAATATTTAAAATGAATAAATAAACAATGCGATTGTATTTAAACGACTTTAATGTTTAAAATACAATTTGCAATTTATTGATATATAAGGTAAGGATATACTGACAATATTCTGTATTTACATTAGAATAATACCAAATATTTTATTATATTTTAAAATAACACCTATTTGTATGTGAACCTGAATCTTAAGTAAAATTTAATAACTAACTAGATCTGCATTATAGATATTTTATTAAACAAAATCAGCTTTTAATTAAAAGCTTAATAATAAAATGATTTGACGAATCAATTTACATAAAGTTTTTACCCCAAATTATTTTGTCAGACGAACGTCAGATATTATAAACGAGTATAATTTATGTTTTATTTAAAACCTCTCCTTCTCTCGCTTCTTTCGGCAATATTCCGAGTTATGCCGCTAATGAGACTCTCCTGTCCGGAGCATCTCCCCGAACGAGATTCAATTTTTACTGCATCTGCGGATTTGCTTGAGCAGGAATATTGCAGCAAGCATTTAAATTGAAAAATTGTGGAGCAAAGGCGCGATGCAGTAATTGCCTTTTAAGGTTATTGCATCGCTGCAACTTTTGCTTTTGGACTCTCGTTATTAGAATATATTTCACAAATTGAGTCACGATCCCTAAAAGACGTTAAAAAAATAAATCGTAATAGAATATTATCTTTTGAACGATCTCGTCCAACGAGACTTTGATACGCCTGGATATGGGAAAAAGCAAAAAAAAAACACCTAATTTTCACAAAACGATTTTATAATGGCTCTACAAGTGCCGGGGGCACAATAATTGGCCCGCAGGTAGTAGCTTTCCTCCTTGGCTCCACGCTCCCGAAGAATTCTCCAGTCTCGCGCATACCCCCATGTCTCTCTCTCTCTCTCTCGAAAAAAAAATACTTCCACAGTGATATGGGCACTTTGAAAAATACCGCGAGAAAAAATTCCGGGGTCCTTGACACTATGCGCGCTCCTGGCGCTCGGTGTGCCCCTATAACCTCCGCTCGATCACAATCGAAAGCTCGAAACTCGGGTTTTTAGCTCGAGCGTTTTTTCTCTTTTTTTTATTTTCACTCTGGAAGAGCTCGAGAGGCGAAGCCTAATTGTGCGACATTAGACGGCGTGGATCGTTGTGCAGCTCACTTCTCACGATCGTTTGTACCTGCGGGCGGATTAAAATTCTGAGGATACCGCTGTGTATTGGGTTGGTATAACAATTGCTCGGCGGAATACGTTACTCTGCCTTGAATTCGTAAGCGGTCATCGATTTTTTTTTTCTCAGAGCTATATTACGCATGCAGGAGAATTTTCTTTCGTGCTCACTGGATCGAGAGCGCGATGCTTTGTTAAGATAATCAATCTCACTTTCAAGTTTTTTTCGTATCTATTAAATTCAAATCACTTATCCCGAGCTTGCCGATGATTCATAACTCTTCTTAAAAGAATTGAACGCGCGCTCCCGAGTCTTAAAATTGCGCGAAGCAAAAGAAAAAAATTCATTTTAAAAGCTAATCCGCATCAAAGCCGAATTAAAAAGCAAAGAGTAAAGCCCCCCAACAAAGAATCCCGCAAACTAATCACTAAGTTCGCAGCCAATCGACTAGACAGCCTCGCCGAACCCCACTGGCATTCTACCGCTCGTCCCGCGACAATGGCACAGTCAAGTGTTAATATCAGGGCGCAGCGCGTGCATGCGCCGCCTGCCGCTTCTCCGCGCAATCTCGCAAAGACAAAAAACCGCGCCAGACAAAACGCGGCCGATCCGCGCGCACAAGCCGGTGGCCCCGAAAGAATTCCCGATCCTCATATCCCGCGTTATTAATCCGTGAAAAACTCTCCACTCGCGCGCGCGCCTCAATCCACCCGCAGCTACGGGACGCGCGCGCATTCTTCCTTTGTGAGCCCGACGCGAGGTCGCGCTCGATCCTCTCTCTCTCGTTGATGGTGGACAGATGCGTAAGTGGTCGACCCCCGCGGTGCGACGCCCCCACGACGAAGAATGGAGATATCGAGGAGAGAGAGAGAGAGCGCGGGAGGCGAGATGGTAATTGCGCCCGAGGAGAGAGCTGGATTCTGAGGGAAAATTGCTTGGCGCTCTTATATTGGCTTCGAGTTTTTTGTGCGTGCGGTATTAGGTTCGGATTGGGGATCGATGGGCTCGTGAATGCATAAATAGTTCGTGAAAATTAGTTTGCAATTCGATTGAGATCGGATGCGGGAACGGTTTTTTATTTTTTACAGTTTGAATAACGGGATTAAGTAAAAGTGCTTTAATACATATAGGGAATTGCATCATTGAAAACGAGCTGGTAAATTTCAGATGCACATGTACATTCGCATATCTTATTTAGAAATATCCTATTACCATTTTCAGCATAGTACATCATTATTCCATGCTCATCAAACATTAACGAAATAAGGAAACATAGTTCAGTGACATAAGCAGCTTGATATATTAGCGGATGCACGTCAAAAGAAAATTTCAACAAATAAAGACAGCGTCAATAACCCAAAACGCAGATTTTCCAATCCGACCGAACGAATGCCAACACTACAACTCTTCCCTCGCAGCTTTAACCCCCAAGTCAGGCCAGCCGGGCGTCGCAAACTAAGCGACTCCGCGCAGCGGCCGCACGCTCGATTCGCGCCGAAGAACCCGCGCGCTAATCGAATCAAGCCTCCTCGGCGAAAGAACAAAAAAGAGCCGCCCAGCCGAGCTGTGCGCGATCGAGCGGATGCCGCCTACGTCGACGACTCGGCGATGCAATTCCGAGCGAGAGAGCCTCCAATGCTCGCTCGCGCGTTCCGCCACTCGAGTCGCACCCGCGCAGCCTCCTTTTCGACGTATTTGCGCGCGCGCACTTGTGTGCGCACAGATGCGCACCGCGCGCCCGGCTCCCTCGAGAGGACTTTTCGAGCCGCCGTATACCCATTATGCATTATGTCGGGGTAATGCCTATTGTGCGAGACGGAGGATCGATCGGTTTTCGTTTTCTCTTTTGTCGAGGAGGCTTTGATTCGGCGGTGGTTTTGCTCTGCGGACTATAGGCAGTGAAACGGATAGACTGGTAATTTAAGATCATTGCTGAAGATAGAAAAAGGAAATCTTGTCAAAAATTAGAATCGTACAAAAAAAGAATCAAGCTCGTTTCCCTTACCCGTCAATTTATACGAACAAGACGATGTATCTCTTTAGAAAAAAAGCATCTCCCAATTACGAAGCTAAAGCATCCATCTCACCGATCTTCAAACAAAACTTAATCCTCCGGTTTAATCACTTCTCCGTAAAAGCAGCCCTCCGCGTCGCATTTTATTCCGATCGATCCGGCAGTACTCCCCGCGGCGGGTGTGTCTCCCCGAAAAATTTTTTCACCTCCCGCCCGGAACCCCGAGCGGCGGCATTACCCAATTATTTCCTGCGGGGTTAGAGCGTGAACGCGCAGCCATCTGTCCGATTAGCCGAGCCGATTGAATGCCGACGAAGGCGAGATAAGGAGCGTCGCGCGTGCAGTACGCTTTTGCAAAGGGGTTGAATTCGCGCCACTTGCGAGAGAGAGAGAGAGAGAGAGATTCCGAAGATCGGGCCTCAAAGCCGAGGCCGATAACGGGCCAATCGCCGCCGCGGCGTATGTAAGGGAAGCTTTTTATTGCGCTCGCGGGGAGGGTGCTTGGCTCTTTTTTTTTTTTTGTTGAGCAATCGGATGCGTGATGCTGCTTTTGTTGCTCGGCTGAGGATGTGGCATTTTTTTGCTCGTTTAATTGGACGCGCCGAGATTTCACGCAGAGATATATATTGGCGCGAGTCGTAAATTATGTTTTAATTAAAGTTGCCACTTATTTTTATCGTTTATCTCGACGATATTTTTATATATAAATGTATTTATGTTCGATCGGGAATTTCATATCTGTCCGTCGCAACCCCCTTTTTCCTTATCGTATACGTTTCCCTCCGATGAGTCAAAAGTAACACCGAAACAAAAGCGATTGATAAGAGTGCACACCTAACCGACGCAGGTGACAACGAAATCTCGGCGCATACTGCTGCGTCTATATAACAATATTTGCTTCGATTATTCGCCTCGCGGCGCGAGGCATCGAATGCATCGCGTTCTATAAATATATACCTGTGTGAACGCTCGCTCGACTAAATATATAACGTCCCTACGTATAGCGAGCTGCTTCCACTCGCCTAGTATAATTATCTCTTGGAGAGATAGTACATCCAATACGTATATATTCGATAAAGGAGCAAGTTTCATAGCGCTGCTAGATAATTGACTTAATCAATGTTTGAGCAACAGCGCGGTTATGATGCTTTCATAAGCTGGAATGCAGAGCGGATAATGCAGCCGATGCGCCGCTCGATTCAGATGCTTTCGGCACAAGTTCGAACCGAATCAAATTTTTCACTGGTTTGTGTATTATTGCGAGTACAACAAATTTACGGACTAAATTAATCACTGTCGAGCGTCAATCGAAACTATTTGAACCGGAAGTTTAGTCTTTCCATTGTAGTTAGCGCTTAAAAACGTATATTATTATTTAGCATTTAGAGTTTACTATTTGCGAGCACGCTCCGAGGATGTGAATATCATTCCTGACATCGTATTGAATAAATATTTCAAACCGAGCTAGAATTCAATATTAGTTTATTCAATTAAATTATTGATATAAATGTACAAGAACATCCGGAATAAATAATGTACCGAAATAATTGTATATTGATCTGTATAAAGGTTGCACATGTTTAAGCAGTTTTATCGTTACAACTAATACTTGCGCTTAAATTATTAATCATAATCACAATATTTAATTTTTTGCGAAACTTTATAAATAAAAATTAATCTCACCAACTCACTCAATTCCAAACCGAGCAAGACTCGGTTTTCAACATATATATCTCATTACGCCATTACAATCATATACCCCGCGGGGCTAACTATCCAAGAGAAAAATCGATCGACAATACCCAAGCCGTGCACGCATATGATTCAGCGGCGGCCTAACAAGACTGCCTCGGCAAATTGGCCAGACATCGCGACGCGCAGCTCCTACTCCCCCCCGGTGTTGCAGGGGGTCCCCCCGTTATACCTCCCGGGCGTCCACCTTCTGCATTTCCATGAAGATAAGAATCGCCCCGGGGCGTCCGCGGGCGTGCGCGGCGCACGTGCCGGCTGATTATGCATCCGCGCGGCGGCGCGCCCGAGGATCGCCGACCCGCAGATAATCATTGCCACGAGACGGAAGGGCTGCCGCGCAGGTATTACTACCCCCCCGGGCCGAGCAGCTGCGGCGCGAATTGATTTTTAATCGAGGAAGTGCGCGCCCTTTGCTTGCGCGCGAAGGTTCCTTTTTTTATTCGATAAGGGGCGCCGTGATTTGGTACAATACTTTTTTCGTGAGTCGGGGTTAAGTGGTATGGAAATGCGGTCGGGTGTGCGCGGGGTTAGTGACGCTTGAAATTCGTTTAATTTGACTGCGTGCACAGCCGGCTGGGCACTTTTTACGCGGGTTTATTGCTTGGCCCTTTTATCTAGATTAAATAATATTATAAAGCGATGTAAAATTGCGCGGTAAAGTCGCGATCTTGAAGATAGTAATGAAGGGGTAAATATAAATCACTGAGAAAATCAACTTTACCCTTTTTAGGGACTGAAATGTTCTTGTTACAATGTACAAATTTAAGTAGAACCTATTATTTACTTTGACACAATTTAAAAATAATATCTTAAAAATTGAGTAACCCCACAAATATAGATGAAAATCTATTTATAGTGCAGACAGAAAAAATTCAGCAAAGAATTGCAGAAGATTACAGCTGCCTAAGTTCTGCACGCGTAAATCGATTCTTTTCCAAAAGAAAAGCAATTAATAATAACCACTAACTGCACTTCTCCTCGCAACTATAAGCGCGCACATCCAAGAAAATTTCCAGCAACGCGTCGTCGCTTCTGGCCGAAAGAAAAAAAGCAAATCGCTCCTAAATTAATCACGAATCCCCGTGCCTCTGCGAAGCACCACATAAATCATTCTAATTCCTGGACCCGCAATTTCCATACATCAATCGTGAGCGCGCGGCAACAAAAGTTCGGCACGCGCGCCGATGCCTGTATAATGGCATTTGCTCGGACCCCCCCCCCGCCGGACGAGGAATCGGAGACTCGTAAATGCAGGCGCGGGCAATAATGACACTCGGTCGGATCTATGCGCTCGGGCTCTTTTTTGTTCGAGCACCCAAAGCGCATATGCGGGGAAAAACTTGGTCATATGCGCACCGAGGCTCCTCGGCTCTGATTATATTCGGTGAATAATTTTGGCTTCAGCGTACCAGCTCTCTCGTTGAATTGCAGACTGCTGTGTATTATTGGTTTGTTTTCGATTATATTGGGATGAAATGCATTTTGAAAGGGTTGCTATTGAAATTATTGCCGGGAAGCACGTAAAATGTGGTTCGATTTCGTGGTCGTATAACGAGTATGGATTACTTTTAATTGAAGTTGCGTTTTGGGTTAAACATTTTATATTAATGCTGCATTGAATGTAAATATCGCGTTGCGAGTGATTTTTGAAAATGTTTTATCGATTCGCTAATGGCACAAAAGATTTTGTCATTATATTTATTTTATAAAAACAATCGCACATCCCGCAAAGAGTATTAACAAAACTCTGCGAAATTTAGTCAAAAGTCATACAATCGCATGCAGCTTACGACTAAAAATTCAGCTTCGGAAATTGTCCGAGAAACCCTTACGTAACTCAAAGTCCGTAGCTTCAATGGAATCATGCACCCCCCGCGTATCGCTATAGCCAAGCATAATAACCGGGACCTCGGCGACTGGCGAAGGCTAAAAAATAATACTTCTACCCGGACAGGTATATATAACAAATGCGCGTACGCTCGTCGTCCAGAAAGGGAGAGAGAAAGAGAGAGGAACTATCGCTCGCAACACCCATACAAGCACCCGGAACCATATCCTCACACGTACGAATAGGTGCGTCCAAGTAATGGACTCGTGCGTGCTCTCTCTCTCTCTCCGGCCAGGTGGCACGTGACGTGGCTCTCCCTCTTTTCTGCTCCTTGTACACTCCGGGCCGCGGCGGTGCATCGGCCGTATACGGGGGCATGCATGGGGGTCGCCGCCGCCGACGACGAGCGAGCGAGGCAGCTGCGCGCCGACAATGCGACGCGCAAAGGAGCGATTAGAAGCGAGGGGTGAAACTGTACCGACGGCCGCCGCGGACGGAGAGAGGGGGAGATATATACGCGCTGCCCCGCTGAAAATCTGTTCGGGCTTTCGGGACGACGCGCGGCGGCGGCGGCGGCGGCGATGCACGCTTTTTGTTTAAGCGGGATTTTGCACGTGACCCGGTGGGCCGGGTGTGTATATAGTTGCTTGTTAGCCGAGGCTGCGCGGGTACGGACGCCGAGGAATCGAGCGGTTTTCGGTTTGATTAGGCTGCCTGGGTTGCTTGAGGTTTGACGCGGGGATTGACCGATCGGTCTGAGTAAATTGATTCTTTGATTGTTTATTGCACGGCTTCGAGCGCGGTGAAAATATTGAAAAATAATGAATGTTTTGAAAACTTCGTTGTATTTGTTTATATGGTTCATTTTGTTTTTAATAATAAATTTGAATTTTTCCATTTTGTAGAGAATAAAAGGTATTGAATAATAATAGCTTAAAAATAATTGACGCAATCGGAGATAGTTTGGCACACACGTATATTATTTTTTTGAAATCCAAAACAAAAAAAGAACTTATCAAAGAGTTGAATCTCTAAATTTTTATAAATAATCAACCCTTATCACCCAAAAAAAAAAAAAAAAAAAAAAACAAGATAAACGACAGTAGCGCAGCAATCGAGATTTCCCGCACATGCCGGGGCATCGAACCCTTGACGCTTTCGGGGCCATACGGCGGTCCCGTCCGGGCGTGATTTCCATTCCGGGGGCGAGTAGCGGAACTCGGTAATGCAGCTTTGATTGGCAAGTCGAACGTATGCCTCTTACGCGCAGATGCCGCGACGGCCGTGTTTTTTCTTCGGTAATGAGGGACCCCCCCGTCGGGGCGCAGTACGAGGCATTTGCATTTTTCAGGTTTGCTGCACAAGCGCACGTGGCGCGGCCCCGACGCACACGGGCTTTCCACTTGGGGATTTTGACTCGATTGCGCGGAAGTTGTCAATTTATGTGGACAGGCATCGTCGCCGCGGGTATTCGTAATTTTGGACGCGAGCTCGGCCGTAAGTAAGTCGGTCGTAAGAATAAATTGTTGGTTGGGGGAGGGGGCGAAACTGATTTTGGCGGTGAAAGTTTTGTAAATTACTTGGTGAATAATGATCTGGATATTAGCATGTGTTACTTTGATATGGTTCTTGATCGAAGTGATAAAAGAAGTAATAAATCAGAAAAAGATAAAAGTGGTTCTACAGAATGAGGATCATTTATCAATTTTTTCAAAAATAAAAAGATTAAAATGTATACTTATTTATACAATACAATTCATTTACAAATCAGAAGTGAAGCAATGGTCAAAAAATAATGTAAAGAGCTTTATCCTAAATAAACGTAAAAGTAACATTTATTTATTTACCTAAAAAAATAACACCGATTAAGGGTATGTCGGAGCTGGGCAGTTATCTCTCTCGCACGTACGAGATCCTAACCTAACTCTTTACTTTTGTAGTTGCCAAATTACGTCTCCAAAAGGAATTTTTTTGCTACAAATCAGG
>UCOM01003771.1:0-15786 GCA_900474385.1 Ormyrus pomaceus
ACTATTAATATTTATTTATATATTTTTTTAGATGTAAAAATCAATATTCGGTTTTAAAAATTCAAAGAATTCATAATTCTGACATTCGAACTATATTGACCAATCAAATCAAGCCTTTAAATGTTTCAACGTGGCTGCTCATCACTTTTTTAAGAAGGGATTGCAATTTTAAATTTCGTGGCCCTTAGCTGCCCCTTATTACCATCTGAGAATATATCTTTTTGAGAACCTTATAACACAGGTGCCTTTTAAGGCCCTCACTTTCCCCTTAAATCAATTGTTTCTTATTAAATGTTAATTGCATAAAATAAAATAATAAAAAACAATCGCAGATTCAACAAATAAGAGGAAGCTTTTTAATTACTAATAAACTTTTACGAAAAATAAAATTATATTAAAGAAATGAAACATTAAAAAAATAATACTTCTTATTGACACAATCTTAACAATTCTTTCATAAAAATAGTTGTATAAATAAATATTATTATACAATACGTAATCAATGTGCGTCCTTGCATTGGTACTACTTATATTCTATTGTCTCATTTTAAAACAGAATGCCTATCCTTTACATATCCTTATTCTCTAAATCTAGCTCAGGATACGTAACGTTTGTCCGGAAGCTCATAGTTATGAGTGTTTCTGTTATTATTCTTTTTTTTTTTTAAATAAAACTATTTTAATAAGAGTTAGATTTTTTCCTCATATGCCGATGTGAATAATTAAGTAAATTGCATATTATTTATAGCGAATGCAGAAAAATAAATTTTTTTTCTACTTTTATGGATGAACATCAGAAAGTCGATATATATGTGTTATAAGAGTATAGTAAAAAAAAAAATTAGTTCCGCCACGTCGAATATTTAGATGCTCAGAGAAAAGATATCAAGATAATATTATTGCGAGTATATAAAGTTATTACCATAAGGTAATAAAATTTCAGGCATAAAGTCGAGAAAATTGTACGGTAACCGTTGTCGAAGGATTAGTGAGATTTAAAATGTACTAAAACTTGTTTCAATGATCTACTGTTATTGTATAATGCGCAATAAAAGAATATGTATAAAAGTTAAAAAATGTACTTTAGTCTGATTGTCAGGGAAAAGTGATGAACTATTTTTACCGTAAAAATAAGATTTCACTGATTTAAATATAGAAATATTTTCCATAAAAATTAGTATTGGATTATTTCTATAAATGAAAATAAGTGTAAAAATAAATGAAACTTACTTTTATATTATACAATATTAAAATATCTTCCTCTTAAAAACCGATTAAAACATTGATTCTTTCAAACATTTCCTTCCCATTAAAAACCCCCTCTCTAAACGTCAAAACCCCTCCACCTTCCTATATATTTCCACAACGAAAACACCGCGCGCGTCCCAGCCCAAAAAGCAAAAGCAGACACGCGCGGGCCTCCGAAATCTCCGACTGCAGTATACGCCCGAGAGTTTATGTAGCCAGTAAGCCATGCGGCAGGCGCAAATAAAAGGGTGAAGAAAACCGAGAGGAGGAGAGACGCTCGGCCTGGGTGGGAACGGCGCGGCGCGCGGGCTCTTCTATAAATGTTAACCGGCGCGTCGCGGCCCGCGGATTAGCGTGTCCGCGGCGGCGAGATGACGAGCGAACCGACCAAGCTCGAGGATGGACAGAGCAAGGAAAAGCAGCTCCAGGCTGCCACGGCTCCAGGTACTTTAACTCGGGACGTGCGTTTGTAATTTAACTCCAGGTGCGCGAGTTTCGATCGACGCTGTGATCTTTTTTGACGGACTGTTGTAAAGGAATTGTAGGTGGCGGAGAATTATTAGTTTCAGTGAAGTGCCGAAATTGTTCTGCTTGTTACAAGCTACTGGGAATGTGCTCGTTAAACGCGATCGAGTTTATAATTTTTAAAGCGCGCTTTTCCGCGATAATTCGAAGATTAAACATCATTTTCCATTCTACGGAAGTTTGCGCAACCGATATGCGTAGTTTGCCTCCAGCGCGGAGTTCAACTTAATTTTGATATTCTCAGTTCTAAGGCATGAATTATGTATTTTTATCGTCGAGGAGGCTGTACAGAAATAATATTTCCAGTGCGAGGAGATTAAAATGATTGTATTTGATCCTGTTGGGTAAGAAATCGAGTGGATTTAACGAATCTTTTTTACCGAATCCTAAAAATGATATACCGGAAAGGCATTGAGCGGAGTATTGTTTTAAAAGTAAATCGTGCGTAAATAATAAATCTTCAATATTTTATGTAATACTTTTAAAAATTGACCAATTACTAATTAGTCATACATTAAAGCATTTCTATTCAACCAGATAACAATTTTAAATGCATTATCCATTTTCATTTTTCTCGCAGCATCCTAAAGTTCAGAAAATTACATAAATATTTCTGAGAACGAGAGATTTTCTGATCCATGTATTAAAATGCACTTTGACATTGAAGAAAGTTGTTTTGAAGTTTATCCTAAGAATGAAAATGTGTTTATGCAAATTTTTAGTAGTCATAAAATATTAATTTTTTACATAAAATTTACAATCTATTTACTAGATCAAGTTAATGTTTATTGAAGACTTTTATCATTGGATTTAATCAATGAGTTGACAAGCAGATAATAAAAACTATAACAAAAACTAATCTGTAAAAGATTTTTATTCTAAAATATTATCTTCTTTTCGTTGTTTTCTATTTATAGAATTATTTATTTACCATTTAACTATAAATAGTGATAATACTATTTGCAATTTAAGTCTGTAAATACAATTGAAGTCGAAGAAACTTTGTTAATTAACTCATACAATTATTCTCAGTTATTTATGTAATCCGTCAGATTAAACAATTTCGAAAATATTTAAACGTTAATGACAGTTTTAATGTTATTTAATTGCAGCTTAATTGGCGCAGTTAAGCTTTTTATTATGCCATTTATAATTCAAAGTGAAAAAAAATTAACGAGGATAAACTTATTATTTAGCAATCTTGTTATTAGAATGCAGTTGTTTTCCGTACATATTTCGCCTATGATAAAAGATATTGATAAATGTACAAGTGGTGAGATAAACTTCAAGAATGCAGCACTTCGTGTATAATTTCACACCTGTAAAAACTTTGTTTGCAAATTTATTCGTTGTTACAATTATATTTAATTAAAAGTAGGCTCAAAAGATTAAACGCGATCGAAAATTTATTGACAGATCGATTCTATTAAAATTCTTAGTTATAATTTATGCACTGTATAATGGAAAATTAGAAAAAATATTGTGGTCGCGTTCCCTTTCACTTAATCCATTGACTTTTCAATTTTCGAGGCCATACTTGTACTTGCTTTATACAGCATCTCCTACAAGTGGTTTTAAATGTAAATGCATTGTGTTGACAGAATTCAAATCTATACCGTTTATAGCGAAAAGCTACAGCAAAAAATGCAAATTATTATATATAAAAATAAATATGTTTCGGTGTACGAAATATGAATTTGTAAAATAATCTGTAATTTTTAAAAAATTGTGCACATACGTACAGGTGATGTTTAAAGGAAAAATTCTTGCGCACGTTTCTCTTATTTATTTATTATTAGTACAAACAACAATAATTTTGAGACGTCATTGACCTATTTTTTGCATAAGTAGAAATCGGGAGTATAATACTATATAGTTTTACGTATTAATTTACGATTTGTTATTTTTAAACTTATTCAATTAATGTGCCATTTTCTATTTGCATACTACACGTTTATGTACATTAAAAAACTGGTTTTTTAAACAACGAAATCTTTAAATTTGCCTAATACTATACATTGCCTCAATTACAATTAGTAATTTGAATCAATAATTAAAAAACTTACTATAAAATATCTGCGTGCTTCGCTAATGAGTAAAATATTTAGCGAGTTATCAGAAACGTGCTTTTTCAGTGCAAGATCTGCCACATGTCGACTCAAAATTATAATTTTCTAATACAAAATTCAAAACGATTTAAAGAAAACGTTAAACTTTTATGGCAATCTTTACTGATCTCGCCGAAAAGTAAAACTCTAAAAGCATTAAATCAGCTTTGCAACTCGGTGATTTACCACCGCAAATCTTACCGGATTACAATTTATTTCCTCGAATTCGCGGATGCCCCGCTGCAAATCGTCGGAATACCGAGTACGCGTATGACGCCGCTTGTAATGCGAAAAAATGCGATCGAGACAAGTTCAATGGCGAAGGAAAACGGAATCGCGAGAACTCCCTCGGTTCTTATGTAAAAACTTGCGCAATGCGTTCCTTTTTTCCGTTAGCCGCGAGCGTCGCGCGGATAAGGATCGTTTTTCAGCTACTTTAGTTGTGACAGTTTACGAATATTCTTTTACGACTCGATCGAGTTGACGTCGTTTGAGTAAAACGATGGGGGTTTAGTATTTTCGATAAGGCGTATTTGTGAACGCGTGGTAAGAAGGTGTTGTTGTATCTGCTGTTTATCGCGCGACCGTGGAATTTTGATGATTAGAGCAAAATTTCGAAAGAGTTTATTATTTTTTCAGGCACGAGTTAAATAATTGTTGCCTTGTAGTTAAAGCAAAAATGTTCGAACAAAAGGAAATAATTTATTTGATGAATGGAAAACCGGAAAAAATAATTTTAGAAGAATGATAAGTGTCAAAATTGGCCAAAGAAATACGGAAAAGTATAATTAAACTCTGCACATAAACATCGCCAAATGTAGGCACTGTGATTTGTGGTATTGTGATTTTAATCTGCGATCTTATCTAAACGTAATGATAGTAATTAATTTTTTAAAATTACTTAGATAATGTTTAACATAAGATGTAAAATTATTTTCAGATTTTGAAAAATATAATTAATCTATTTCTCAAAATTCACAATCGGTAATTTTAATAAATAATTCAAATTAATTAATATTTCTTCATTGAGTATTTAAGAGCAATATTTCGTTTATTGTAAAGTGTCGTTACAATTTATTACATACCACGACAAGTTGGTTTTGTGGTCATGGATTTTTCTTTTAACATCGAAGATTGTATATACGTAAGAAACTTATAAGAGCTACTGCATTAGGTAAGAATAATAGCGCGATACAGTACACATGACGCGAGGGAAGAACAGTTTTTAACAGGTGAAACGACGACTAAATTGTTTATTCTGTCACAAACAATTTGATTTTTCATTTTACAAAAGCAAGAGTCCACTTGGCTCTGCCTCGGCTTGGCCTTCAAAAGTATATACTATTGCCTTGAAAAGGACCTCGATTGGGGTCGAAACGTCGGTTTTTGTAAAATAAAAAACCAAATTGTTTGCGAAAGAATAAATCATTAGTTGTCGTTTAAACTGTCATTAGAGTCAACTTCGATTGATTAGTTTTTAACAGTTAGAATCAACGAGAGCAATTCGTTTAAAAAGTTTCCGTAAACTGAAATTATTTAGAGCAATTTTTCAAATTAATCTTATACGTAAAAACTTCAGTATACTCGCGCGAATTAATTTAAAAGTCTGCCACACTCGGCATTATCAAAATTTTTGTTTTCCTAATCTGCACTAGCCAGCCGCTATCGAAAGTCATTTGCATATTATACCTATTTTCTCCTTCGCGAACGCACACTAGTCAAAGACCGGATAAAGTCACGTACGGCCGTTCTGTTTTTTTTTTTTTTTTTTTTTTTTATTCGCGTGGCAGAAGCTCGTAAAATGACCAACGAGAACATTTTGCTTCTGAACAAAAATTGCAAGCGACGCTTTCGCTTTCTTCCAGCTGGACTGGGGACCAGGCATCTCCAGGTCTTCCTCATGTTCCTGGGGATGATGATCGGCTACGGGCTTCGGGTCATCCTGTCGGTGGCCATCGTCGCCATGACCAAGCCGGAGACTGCGAACGCAGACTTCAAGGTTTGTTTCGATTCTCGTGTTTACTTATGCAAATCGCGGCCTATTAAGGTTGAAATTGAAGCGACAAAAGGCGCTTTAAGCTTTTGGGTGATGAATCGTCTTTTTTTGTTTATTTTCAGACAAGTGTTAAATTAAAATAGATACGAGTATTTGTGCAAGGCAGAATTGGTGATAAGTAAATCCCAATTACTCTGGGAAAAAAGTTCCATCCATATATATTATCCAAAGATAAAGCTGAAAGTAAACGATAAAGATAAAATTTCCGAAATTGCAGCCACTCAATCGTCAAATCAAACATTGCATTTATAAATATAAAAAAAAGCAACGAGCCACAAATTAAAAATCGAAAACCCCCAGGTCTACGACTGGACGCCGTCGGAGCAGGCGCTGGTCCTGAGCTCCTTCTTCTGGGGCTACATCGTGACGCAGGTGCCGAGCGGCTACCTGTCCAGCTCGTGGAGCGCGCAGAAGCTGCTCTCGGGCGGCCTCTTCCTCTGCGGCCTGCTCAGCATCGCCATTCCCCTCCTGGTGGACACGGGCGGCTGGCAGATAATCTGCGCCTGCAGGGTCGGCATGGGCCTCTGCCAGGGCTGCCTGCTGCCCGGAATTCAGACCCTGCTCGCGAGGTGGGTCCCACCGTCCGAGAGGGCCAGACTGGGTGAGAGAGCGGGTTAGAAAGGGATTTTGGGGGAAGGAATTTTTTTTATTTTGCGCGAAGAGCAGGAACTAATATCTAAATGAAATTACTGCTTTACTTAAGATAACAGTAACTAAGAAATTAATCGGTCTAACTGTCTGTTTAATTATTGCATTAGGATAGCTTTAAAACTAGGTCTAAACTCGTCAAGGCTTCCGCGTACAGAAAAACTACTTTTACTATTCTACTCCGTTTAAGCGAGGAAGCCAATAAGTCGCACTAAAATATATACAGTTACTCCATCCTCCGGCAATTTTTCCGCACATCACACCCAGTTATTAACAAAAAATGCGCGGCACTTTCGCAGGAACGTTCGCGTACGCGGGCGCCCAGCTCGGCACCGTGGCGACGATGCCGATCTCGGGCCAGCTGGCCGGCTCGAGCCTCGGCTGGCCGAGCATCTTCTACTTCTTCGGCGCCGGGGGCATCGTCTGGGCCGTCCTGTTCTTCTGGCTGGGCAGCGACTCGCCGGCCTCGCACGCCAAGATGAGCGCGGACGAGAAGCGCTACATCGAGGAGAGCCTCGGCAAGAAGACCGACGGCGGGGACAAAGAGGTTTGCGCTATATATCTTTATTGCGATCGAACGGAAAATTATGCGCGCTTTTGAAAAGCACGGAGCGATGATAGAGCGAGAATGAGGAACTGGGCTGGGAACATTTGTGGGACGCTGCTTATGTAAAGGTTGTATAGTAAAGATGCGAGGAATTTGTGTGTAAACTTGAAAGTTATAATCGTTGGGAGTTTTGGATAAAGTATAGTTAGTAATTGGTAAAATGGAAATGAATTAAGAAACAGTATGTAAAATTATATTGTTTCTTCGAAAATTGCCGTTTCGATTAAATTCAGGAATTTATTTTTTGCTTTACGTTTGATAGTGAGTTACGTAACTTAATAATAATGTAAAACAACATTACTTTACGACAAAGCTTTTAATCTTTAGGAAAAAAGTTAATCAAAACGCTTACGTAAATTGTAGCAAATTTTTGTAATTATAATGAAAACATTTTTAATAATTGAATAAGAATCCTGAAATTCTAAGATGTGCTATAATATCTGGGATAATATTTCGAACAAAAAAATTTCTTGTGCAATCTAAAAAATGATAATATGCAATTTCAATGTTACAGAGCAATAACTACATTTACGATCTTTGTTGCTTCACACTTGCTGATTAAAAACTGTAAAAAATTTCTGAGAAATATACTACGAGAATTGCAGAGGTCTACACGTGCAGCTTTTCTGGGGTACTGATAAAATCGGATAAATTAGTTTATCTAGCTTTACTTACATTAAAGGGGCTCGTTCGTTTCCGATTTTTTCGCAGTATCGTAAATTTATCGTTCCGACACTATCACTTTTCTGCCGTAATTACGTTGCTAAAAGCTTATTATTTTTATATCTATTATGTAGACATGCCCTTGAATATTTCGAATCTGCACTTCATATTTAACTTCACGTGAACTCAAAAATTGGTTGACAATGACGATTGCAATAACAATTTTTTAAATGAAAAAATCGTTTTAGAATAAAAATGTTTTATATTTAAAACTGATTTCACAATGATCTGATGAGTGTAAAAATTTCTAAGTTTTATAAAACTAACAATGAAATAAAATATTTGTTACTGTAAGGGTCCTGAAGAATTTAAAATGTTTTTATAGTTTGAATTTATCATTTATTACAAAACTATATTTCTTTGAAACAATTTTGTACATAAAAAAGACACTTATTTATTAAATACAATTATTCTTCTTTTTGCAATTATCAATTAATTGCACACTATATATATAAAATAATTACAAAATTTAATGTCAAAATTATTAAATTAAAATAATTTACTTTTATACACGGAAAAACTGTTTTTGTGCCTTCCCATGTGGTATCTGTCCTTGTGCTCTCAGTCTTCTAACAGCCTCTCTCAAATGTTTTGGTTGCAATGGACCAGTTTCATCATTGGCCTCACTAACATCCAAAGCTTCCTCTACAATTTCACCAATAAACACTTTTGCTATTCCAGACATCGCAATAACAACATTTTGAGATACAGAGCAACCAGTAATAGTTTGCATTATTCTCTTTATTGCTGCTTTTGGAAATGCTGCTCTTCTATACATTTCGTACCTTTCTAATTGATCTTCTGTAAAGTTTGACACTAACACTTGCATTTTTTCTCTTTCTTCTTCTTCGAGTTCTCTCTTATTTTTTTCTTTACTTTCACGTCTTTCTTTTATAGGAACATTAGAATTATTTGTAGGATTGTTGATATTGGAATTGTTCGTAGAATTGCTAGCATTTACAAATTTATGTGGAAAAACAATGTCATTTTCTAAATCCATCTCTTCTTTAGGCTTATCAAATGTGAAAACGTTACTTTCACTTTCATTTTTATCTTGAGTTGGAACTAATGAAAGAGAATTTTGATTCACAGGTTCCATTGTTTTAGTTATATTAAAGTCTGCAAAATACAATTTTTTGAAACATTACTTGCAACTCATTGTAAATATAAAGTACTACAATTAATTAATTAATATAAATGAATTTTTTTTTTGTTAAAATGAACTTAAATTACCTGAATATTAATGATGTAAATTAACTTGGATTACTTTGGCAGTTGTAAATTATTTCCATGCAGTTATTACATGTGTAATAACTGTGAAAATAATGTGTAATAATAGTGAACTCACTATTTAAACTGATAACCTTTCTCAACGCCACTAATTCCACGAGAGGAAATATAAACACAATACGAAACAGCTGAAATTTTTTCCCGAGTTGGGTCGTGGAGTGGAAAGTGAGCCTAGATGGGCGGCTCGCCGATATCTTCCAGCTCCGATTTGAAATTGTAGTCCTCTGGTGGTTCGTTCTCTGATTAAGCGCAAAAGCGCAAGGAGTGGCAGGATGAAATAAATCAAGCCGATTTATAATTTTAAGTCTTTTTTATTTATTGTAAAAAGATTTCACAAAGAGAGAAAGAGTACTCTCTGAGTTCGGGTTGGCTTCGAACATCCAAGACCATTCGGAACTGGCTTTTGGTCCGTGCGCGCGTCCTTATATAGGCCATGGTGATGCGCCTAACCTAATACGGAATTTGGGTGGTGGAAGGGGCAAGTACGAGGGCCGCCTGGCGATCTGGGCTGGCGTCGGGCCCCTGTTGTGCTAGTGCAGGCCTGTGCTAGTGACGCTAAATTAAACGCAAATGAAAATGTTTCTAATTGTTTAAACAATTTTAGTTGATTAAAATGAAAGAGTAATTTGTTTAATTGTTGATTAAATTATGATTCCGATTCTTAATTTATTTAATTAAAGCGAAAATCCGATCGAATTGCTGATTGATTCTAATTTGTTTAATTATTTATTTAAACAAATTGCTGAAATTCCGTCAAAACGATTCATTTATTATCGAATTTATAATTACTCGGTTCTGGGGGATCAAAGATTTTTTTTATTTTTTTTTTATTTTTTTTTTTTATTTATTTCAACCAGTAAAATTTTACTGGTCGCCGAATACAAAATACTTAAATTTAATACTACAATAGACTTTAAATTAGGGCTTAAAATTAACTTACATTTAATACTTAAAACTTAGGCTAATATTGACAATATTCTATTAATTTCAAAATTTTTCTAGAATCAACTTTTTTAATTTATTTTTTTTACTATATTTATTCTCTAATACTTTTAAATCGTTTGGCAGATCATTAAATGTTCTAACAGCCCATATGTAGCTACTTTTATTACTAACCGTTTTGTTTCTTAATGGTATTTGTATGTACTTTTTTCTTGTAGCGCTTCTAGAGGTCTGATAAATATTTTTTAGTGTGTCATAATGAAATACTAGGGAGTCATATACAAACTGCTGATGTAGATTTAGAGGATAGCTTTGTGTTGAAAATTTATTTTTATTTATTATTTTCAATAATTTGTTTTGCAAATTTTGTAATTATTATTCAGTTTTTTCTCCACTTCTTCCCAGCTCTCCTCCGTCTGTGGATGCAATAAATATTGATTTTTCATTCATTTCTGAGTATTTAATTTTGTTTTTTATTGGTTTTTTTATTTTCTCACTTAGTTCTTTCCCAATATTACAAAAATATGAGTTCATTGTATTAGCTATTATTTCTATAGGGTTAGTGACTTTTTGAATTTTGCAATATTAAATTACATTATTTATTATTTTAATTGTTCATATTTTATTAATTATTAACAATACGTTTTTAATACGTTTTTGGAATTGACTCGATTTATTATGGATTGTTTCGTATTTTACTAATTAATTATTATAAAAATGATGACTCCTGACGGGAGTCTAGATGACTACATCGATTTTGCTATTTAATTTGTTTAAACAAAATGATTCAATCATAATATTGCCTAATCGAAATATGAAGATTTATTCGTTCTTTATCAGTCCAAAGGGAACAAGGCTGTCATTCCAATAAAGGTGACTAATTATCTTGTTTAAATTTCCGATCCACTATAATTATTATTAACAAAATAAAGTAATGTAAATCTTAGGTTAGAGCGCGGAAGTCCATCGAGATTCCCATCTACTTTAGTTTTTCATTCACTCGGCGTCAGTTCATGACACATCATTACATCAGAGTATCAGACGCAAAGTAGCCGAGTATTTTACATGGAAGAAAAAAAGCGCGAAAAGCAAATATCGTCGCAGTCTAAATCAAATAAAATACTTTTTATTAGAAAATAAATAGTTTAAATGACAGCAGATGATCTTTTTTTTAAAAATTAATAAAACTTTTTATATTTTAAAACAGGAAAAAACTTTTATAAAGTTAAGTAGTCTCATAAGAATTCATTAAATTCTTTTTGTGCATCACCAATTCATCATACAATTCTGTAACGTTTGATAAATTTAAAAGATGACATTATCATATAAATTTTTATTGCAGAAACTTCGAACACCGTGGAAGGAGATTTTCACATCACTGCCAATGTGGGCGTTAATTATCGTACACTGTGGGCAAAATTGGGGCTTTTGGATGCTGTTAACAGAAATGCCGACTTATATGAGTGAGATTGTTGGATTTAGTATAAAGGAGGTAAATAATATTTAAATTTGTTTTTAACGATAATAAATTTAATTCTTTTACAAACAACATATATTCATAATTAAATTAATAAAACACACTAATACATTATAAAAATACAAATGGTTGTTTGTGTGAACTTAATGACACATATTCAGTTCATTATAACTATAATCTACGTGTCTGATTGATGATTCTCCAGCGTGAATTGATTATTAGTTATTAATAAACAGAGTCTAGATCTAATCTCATAAGCCTCTGACCCTAAGAGCGTAACATACTTTTTAATAAAAATTTTAATATGCATTTTATTTTACCCCGCGCTTATCTATCGGAAACGCAGCTTCTTCTTCTTATAACTTTTTAATCAAGATAATTGCTGAAAAAACAACACGTGTGTCTAAGTCACGCGAACAAATAACAAAGAATCAAGCCTTTTAAACAAAATAATTAAGCTATACGACTTTTCTAATTATGAAATTTGCAATAAATTATGATTGGTTAATTAACGAAACTACGATCGAAATACTTATTTAAAAAAACCCTACGACAATTAATCCTTCTTAATTTTTGTTTTTCAGAACGGCACAATTTCCGCCCTGCCCTACTTAGCCATGTGGCTGTTGAGTTTCCCGGCCAGTTGGTTATCCGACTACGCCCTTCGCCGAGGTGCCTCCCGGGGCTCGATACGCAAGGTCAGCAACACCGTCGCCCACTGGGGTCCGGCCGTTGCCTTCCTGGCCCTCTGCTTCGTCGGGCTCGAGGACAAGACCGTGCCCGTCGTCCTGCTCATCCTCGCCGTCGGTCTGAACGCCGGCTCGCTCTGCGGCTTCCAGATCAATCACATTGATCTCAGTCCGAATTTCGCCGGCACCATGATGTCGATCACCAACTGCATCGCCTCGTTCGTCGCCATAATTGCGCCAATTATTTCGGGAAAGATTGTTACTAATCAAGTGAGATTAATTGTTTCGAACGATTTTTTAATGTCCGTAAAATATTTACAGATCGAATACTGATTGAAAGTGAGACAAAAAAAAAATGTTGAAGTCGCATTAACTCGTTTATCAAATGTTTATTTATCTTTATTAGTGGAGTAAAAAAGTTTTAATTATTTTTTTAATATCTTTTTTTTTTTATAAATTATACACTTTTTTACTTGAGCAATATTGCGATTTGCGTAATGGTTTTTTTATTTTATGATTTGACATTTTTGAAAAACGTAGTTTTTTATTTTCCTGAGAAAACAGGAAAGAATAATTTCAGTTAAAAAAAAAATAAAATTTTCAAAGAACAATTTTCGATAGATTGACTTTTTGAAAATACTGAGCCAGCTTTTTTCTTAAATTTAAATTCAAACTTTTTATTAAATATCCATAATTGAAGAAAAATTAATTGAAATTTACTTTCGAATTGCAGAAAAATGTTGAACAGTGGCACGTTGTATTCTACATAACGGCCCTCATCTACTTTTTGGGAAATCTGATGTTCATCGTTTTCGGCAGCGGAGAAATACAGTGGTGGAACGATCCTTCGGGCGTTTCAAATCAACAAAGTAAAAAATCTTACAATATTTCAACCATTTCAACAGTCTACAATCCTTCGTCAATGACGTTGGCGCATCATAAAACTATTGAAGCATCGTAATCAAAAAATAAACAAGCCAAATGTGACCAAGTTATTGTTCCGATTTGCATTGAAGCAAATGGAAATTATAAAAGTAAATTTATAAGATTACTGACTAATCTGCACGATATAGTTTGAGTTGGAAAAAGAAGCTAACTGGTCATCGCAAAGTACAATAAATAAGATAACAGTAATTATCGTTTTTTAAATTAATAATTAATTTATTCTAATTTTGGTCGAGACAAAATTTTCTTACAATTGTTACTTAAGTTTGACTCGTACTCTTTATTGATTGTTAAAATTATATATTTGTGTATGGATTAAAAATAATTTGGTTATTAAAACATTAATTCATGTAAATATTGTATATATAAATGTGTAATATAATTCGAAAGATTTTAAATAATTATTTACAGTAAAAGTTGTTATTACAACAATTATATTGTAAAATTTATTATTATGCATCTATGTAATTAAGTTTTAATATTAATCTAACAATAAAAAAAGTTTTTTATATTGTAGTGCTTTTTTACAAGGGAAGAAAAATGTAATCTTAAATTTTATTAATATTCACTAAACAAAATACATACAATAGTAAACTTAAAATCAGATAATTTTTCATTTATTAACATTAATATTATTATTATTCATAAAATTTAAAGTAATGTTCCCTCCATTAATGTGTAATGTAAAATTTACCAAGAAAATAAATTAAAAAATTTTTATCAATTGTGTTGTCTGATTCATTATTTCAATTCAACGAACTGTATAAAAACAAAAAGCTCTCTTCAGCAACAATTGCGTCTTTTAAATTGCAATCAAGATGTTGTCATTTTCTTAAGCTTGTAAATTCAAGTGTTTTAAGTGAATCATAATTTCCATAATGATAAAATGCATCAGGCCACTGGACTATCCTTGATTTTAAAGATGATATTTTATAACTGCACGAGCCATAATAATTTTAATGTCAAGAAGAAAAATAAGCTGTATAAATTTTTACGGACCACCGCTTCCCATAGTTCAACGCAAATAAGCTTGCAGACACTGGAAACCGGCAGACGTTAGCGCAGCATCGCCCCTCTTATATACCGGCCGATTCTCAGAGCCAAGCCGAGCTTTTCGCTGAGCGTGCATGGGAAAAGTATACCACTCGCCTGGAGCTCTGCCGATTTCCAGAAGGAAGAAAAATGATATTAAAATTACAATAAAATTATAAAATTTATTAAAATTAAAATAAAATAATTTATTGTAATTTTTGATAATAAATTTATAAATATTTAAAATTATTAATTTTTTTTAACAGGCAATTTCAGATGAGATCTCAATGAGAGCATGTATGAAAATCGTCGTAAGATCTATGAGATTTATATGAGTTTCATACGAGATCTCGTAGAATATTTTCACGCGGGTATTTAAATTTGCCTTTTCTTTGCCAAAAACATCGATAAGTTTCTTATTAGTGAGAAGCTCAGTAAATTAATGACATTAGTGGATTATTTAACTCTATCTTTTATGAAGTGCCCAAAATAACAAAACAATAAAAATCACTTTACTTATCGAAAAAATCGCCTACTGTCTTCTTATAATTTGATAATTGATTGCTGCCGTGACTATGATTCACATGGTAGATTTATTAATCGAACCGGAAGTAATCGGCTCCTTTTGTTGAAAAGTGCTTTCACAAGAAAACCTATTGAAACAGGATTAACAGGGTTTTTATCAATACATGATTATTTTATCAAGTAGTTAATATAAACGACCACCTGAAATTGACCGTTTTCAGTGGCAATGCAAACGCGCATACCGCGTTCTGTACCGAGAAATACTTATATCTTTGTTTGATATAGAAATTAGATTTTATAGTTTTAGTTTTATTATAGTTCCACCGTACCATACTTTGAACACTGACATTTTTTCAAGAAAATTATCGTAAGTTTTGAACTTTTAAATGTAGCTTCCCCGTTGAAAGTGTACACTATTATTTGGCCAATTTTTGACAAATTTTTTGTAGATTGGTCAAATTTGATCAACTGTGTCAATTAGTGAAATGGCTTAAGAAACTCGCGAAATTTCCAATAGGGTTACCTCGTACGATAAAAAAAATTCTATTTTATTTTTACAAATGGCTTTATTCGAAATAATAAACTAATAATTGTGGATTTATTATTTAAAATGTGATCTATTGAATAAGAAAACCCATATGTTTATATCCACGTTGAACTGACATTCATATTGCTATAATTATATATTCACAAAACTAAATTTATTATGTGATTAACATTAAGTTTAGACTCTCGTACAAGCGTTCTTATTACTAAAGTCCATTCATAATTGATATAGAAGAAAGCCGTGTCCGTTAGGCCTAATGCTCGATTTTTCAAAAGTTATGTGCTCTTTTAGCAAAAATTTAAGAAAAATGGATTTTTGTTTAATCGCGTATAAATTCTCCACTATTAATGGTGCAGTATTTTAACTATTGGCATTCGAAAGGTGATATCAAATCCTATCGAATACAAAAAATTACATCAAAAAA
>UCOM01003772.1:0-15793 GCA_900474385.1 Ormyrus pomaceus
ATTTCTGACATTTCTGACATTTCTGACAGGTATATTACCGGTATGTGTCGAAAACCTCAAAATCGTGTCGGTTACCCACCACTGGCGTTGACCTAGTCTAGCTTGCTTTTTGCATAATTCACTTATTAAATGCAATATAAAACTGAAAGTTTTTGTATAAATTTGTGCATAAATTTGTTATTTTTAGTTTTGTGCTTTGCAAAAAGTAAAAAATGACTAGACTCTGGTTAGAAACGTGAATAAGTGAAATCTCCTAGAATGTTTGCGCTTGCGCAGACGAGCTTTATGTTTGCGACGTTAACGTTGTCTGGGAGCCCAAGCCTGGCTTGCTTTTTGCATAATCTAAAATGGCGGATTTTCTGTGACAACGCTCAACGATTGATCTCATAGAATTTTGTCCTTTAATATAATTAAAGACGCCGTAAGACTAGAATATTGCGCATCACACAATGGATAATAATATGGATGCATTTACTCATTTTGTGGTAAGTTTTTATTATTTTGCCCATTTATAAACTAATATTCATAATTCACGTTTTTAGGTACTTGATCACATTTTTTTTAAATATTTTTTGTATTATTTAAGGTAAATCTTTAAAATTTTCGACTACAGTTTTCTGTTAAATACTAAGATCAAAATTATGTTTAAAATATTATTTGCATTTATTAAATACAAATTTGTACACTTAGATACATATTCTAATTAAGAAAATAAACATATTTTAATTAAAAAAAAAAAAAAAAAAAAAATTAGTTATTAATATTGGATAAATTATTAAAAAAATACTTCAATAATCAATTTTTATTTCTTAGAAGTATACATACATGATTTGTATATTTATTATTTTATCTCGTGAATAAATTTTTAACAACATTTTTGTAAACAGAGACATAATGATAATAATTTTCAAAATTTTAAGTACCCTAATAAACTATTGGGATTTATTTGAACACAATGTATGCTACTTTATGTAAACAATAAAAAAATCGTTGCTAAAAAGTACATCCCAATTTTGATCTCGAAACCTATTTAACTACTTTCTGTTTAAAATGTATATAAAGTTCTGTAGTACATTTAAGCATTAAACAGAGGAAATATACTGTAGCTGCACAAACTATATAAGCCTCTCTGTTATACAGATCAATAGTTTTCAGTTGGTTTGACATATTGCTAAATGTGTAACAGTTTTTGTAAATTATACAATCTCCTTAAAATGATCTTTGTAATAAAATTAGTATAGTTTAATATTTCTTTATAAAATCAAAACTTAGCTCTATTTAGTAATGAAGTTTTCTTTCATTAATGAATTATTTGTTTATTATTTACCCTTACAAATATATTTTTAACTACTTTATAGGATTGGGGAAATGAGAAATTACAAAGAGCTCAAAAAACTGTTAACGAGTCTTCGTATGATCTTGAAGCATGGAGCTTACTTATAAGAGAGGCCCAAAACAGACCAATAACCGAAGTGCGTCCTGTGTTTGAAAAACTAGTGTCTGTCTTTCCATCCGCAGGACGTTACTGGAAAATTTATATTGAACAAGAGGTACATAAAATTTATTCTTTTTATTTTATGCTTCAAGTTTTGTTATACAGAGTGTTTTAAATGTAAGACAGAGGTCACTATGCTTCACAAATACTTGTATTAACATTTTTTTTCTAATAATTAGTTTTAAACATATAGTGTATTGCAATTAATTTAACATTGCAAATCATCAGTTCTTAATACCTTGTATCTTCAAAACTAATTATTAAATTAAAAAATGTTATCAAAAGTTTTTTGTAGAATATTGCTCTGTATACCAAGATATATTTTTGGTAAATATGTTTGGAACATTCTGTATATTAAAAGCAAATAAATAATTAGAATTATTATATTATGATTTCAGATGAAAATGCGGAACTATGAGAAAGTGGAAAAGGTACGTTTATGCAGAGTTTTTTAGTTCTTCATACTTAAATGAGAGGTTTGTTATACAAACAAATGTATAGAAAAGTATTGTTAGGTTAATAAGAAAAATGAAAAAGTTTATTTTAAATATTGAACAAAAATGGAAAGCTGTGATATTTTTTTAAAGAATAAGCTTATAACTGTGATATTTCTGATAAAAACTTATATTTTTGTACTAAAGAAAATTTCCAACTATCTTTATTTCTTTCATATTACTTTATTTTATACTTAATACTATTTATTTCAAATAAAAGTAAAATAAAGTTTTCTTAATACATAAAAACATTGTTTTATCAAAAAACATGCAAAGTTTATCTTTAATTTAGCTGTTAATCTTTTTCATTTTACTTAATATTATGTCATCAATATCCTTTTTGGTGTCAATAAATTCAAATTCCTTTTTATTCCTTCTTAATAAAGTAAATACATTATAAAGCGAATAAACTTAAATAGTGATCTTTTTTAAACAAAAAAAGAGCGTACATTATGAAAACCAGTGTGAAATGTGACAAACACTTTGCAAATTATGTGAAGTGAATAAAAAGCTTTATCTTCACCACAAGGCACTTATTTCATTAATTGATTACTATGCTAATACAATGTTTGGGAGGTGGTTTTCTTTTTATGAAACATAAGCTTGTAAGCTTTATATTTTAATTTCCAAACTAATTTAACATAAAAAGAATCAAAATATTAAAAGGAAGATAACCTTCTTAACATAGTAGCCTTATATTCCTTCCTGAGTTTTAATTTTTTTAAATTATATCAATAACCTTGCTGCTCAAAACTTTTTAATACTTTGGATACTCTATTCCAAATGTACCAGCAGAAAAGAAATTCTTATTCTCGGAAGATACTCCTCAGTGATGCAGATATTTTCTCAGTGAAACTAATTTTTCAATGATGCAGATTATCATCCTCATCACACGAGAATTATTGTTAATTTATTATTAAACTTTCCTTAAAACATTTGCCCTTTGATAAATAAATGATCCTTTCTAGAAGTAGTATAACATGATTCATTGGTAATTAAATGCAGAATAACAAAGTTCAATTAATAATAATTGACATTGGTAATTGTCAGTTTATTTAATGTATAAAGAACAGACAATAAAAATTGTTTATTGTAAACTGCATTTTTCTACAATGATGTCATATTATGCTGTTTCACGGTCTCAATTTTCTTTAATATTATAAGACGTCACCTTCCATAATTAAAATCTACTGAAAATTTAAAAAATATTAAAGGTTATTCAAATAAAGGCAATTTACACACTAAAATATATGTTTAATTTCAATCATAAAAATCCTCTCGATAAAAAAATTATATATTTGCCAATAAACTATTCACAATTAAAGATGTACTGATTCATTTTTCTTACCCAATATTAAAAATTTTAATTGTAAATGTCTTTATTAATTGTAAGTTAGTGAAATGGAAAGCAATTAATTATACAGAATTTAGTCAACTATCAAGTATGAACTTCATAGTATTAAGTATACATATGTGTAAAAACACAAAAAATATTAAAATTTACTGGAGCATATTATATATATTTATTTGCCTCTTATTGGAGAGTAAGTAGGTGGTAACAAAAATTTCAGCAAAGGTCTTTTGATATTATAATCTATATATAAAATAAGCATTTTCTGTTTTCTGTTTAACAGCTATTCCAAAGATGCCTCATGAAAATTTTAAATATTGAATTATGGAAATTATATTTGTCTTATGTTAAAGAAACCAAAGCGAGTCTTACTACATATAAGTAAGTAAATAATGCATTTTGACATTAAAATAATAAAAAAAAATTATACGTCTGTGACAAATCAAAAATTTTAAAATTACTTTTACAGAGAAAAAATGGCACAAGCTTATGATTTCGCATTAGATAAGATTGGTATGGATATACATTCTTATAGCATTTGGAATGACTACGTCGTATTTTTGAAGAGTGTAGAAGCTGTTGGTTCATATGCTGAAAACCAAAGAATAAGTGCTGTTCGTAAGGTAAGATAATAATTAATAATAAATTTTTAATGAAATTTAAACTTTTTCAGAAAATAATTTTCTATTAAAACATCCGTAATTGAAACTGAACTTTAATTTTTATTAAACTATGTTTTAATATCTCGCACATTCATTAGATAAGATATTTAATTGCAAAAATCACCTTTTCATGCATAAAATTAAAACTAGTCAAATAATTCACTTTTCTCCCACTGATCTAATAATAATGAATATTTTGGAACCAATTTACTTTAGGTGTATCAACGTGGTGTTGTGAATCCTATGATTAACATGGAGCAACTGTGGAAAGATTACATGGCTTTTGAACAAAACATTAATCCAATTATAGCAGAAAAAATGGCTATTGAACGATCTCGAGACTACATGAATGCAAGAAGAGTAGCAAAAGAATTAGAAGCAGTAACAAGAGGATTAAACAGAAGTGCTCCAAGTGTACCTCCTACTGGTCATCCGGAAGAGATTAAGCAAGTAATGAAAAATTTTGATTTATTCCTCTTATTCCAAAAATGGATAATAAAAATTATACACCATCCTAAAGATCTCATTTTATTTCATATCTTGAATTATTTATTATATTAAATATATAACATAATGTATTATATAATTATAATGAATTAATAATTATGGATGAGTTTACAAAGGAGCGTGTTTATGAGTCAGAAAAATCGGGCAAGAACTTTAATGTGCCAATTTTATAAATGCATTAAAATTGGTTTATTTATAATTGTCGATTCTTTATAAAAATAGAATTAGGTACTGAACATATCCTACACGAGAAAACTACGCGCCATTAGTTCTATATTTATGCGCAAAAACAAAGGCGTGTAGAGTTCTTTTTGTGAGGGATATGTTCGGTGCCTAGAATTAAGACGTACTTTTTTTAGCTTAAAAAGAGGTAATGAAATATTTTCAAGGATTCCAAAAACATTATTTTACAACTAATTATAAAAAATTGAATGTAGCTATTTTTTAATTCAATTATGTAGGAAATTCTTTTTTATATTATAAATGTTTTAATTATTTAATTTAATTTTCATATTAATCAATTAACTTTAAACAATAATTTGAACGTCAAAATAAGTAAAAACCCTTTTGAAAATACATACTACTTAAGCAATTCGACGTTTTTATGAATTGTTTAAAAAAATGTTGAGTCTTACATTTTTTTTTATTTATAAATGTAGTTTAATTTAGCCTTTATTGTAAATGTATTCCTCAAGGCGGTGGTATGAGTTTGATAAAGGATATGACATTATATTGTCCATATATCTTTATCAGTGTCCCATTATAAAGAATTTCGAATTTATATATCGTGAGAAAATGTTTATCTATAATTTTGTACGTAAATTTGCGCATTTATACAGTTGGTAAGTTTTCTCTCTTTCTACATTTTAAAACTTATCGTTAGTTCAAGGAAGAGATTTAAAATGAGTACTTTTACGTGAATAGGAATCGTATAGCAACATAAATAATCTGTAAGATTAAGTTGAATAAACCCTTGTAATTGATATCCTCCCCAAATTCTGCACGAATGTTTGACTTTTTCAAGTTTTAGTCTCGTTCTGAATCGTCAATTCTTTTGAAAGGGCAAAACCATACTTTAATGCTTTTGAAAAAATGCTGACAGTCCGAATCCGATTTTATCTGACTTCTAAATGTGGATCCACGTGTAAAAAGGCGAAGCAATTTCTTTAAGGCAGATTATTGAATAATTCTAGGTCGAACTGTGGAAAAAATATATAGCTTGGGAGCGTAGCAATCCTTTGAGAACGGAGGACACATCGCTGGTCGCTCGTAGAGTCATGTTTGCGATTGAGCAGTGCTTGCTCTGCCTTGGGCATCACCCTGCTGTTTGGCACCAAGCCGCTCATTTTCTCGAACTTAGCTCTAAGATTCTCACCGAGAAAGGTGACGTTAATGCTGCGAAAAATTTGAGCGATGAGGCAGCCACGATGTTCGAACGTGCTACCAATACTCTTTTGTCGAAAAACATGTTGTTGTATTTTGCGCATGCTGATTTCGAAGAAGGCCGAGTTAAATACGAAAAAGTGCATCAAATTTATCAAAAGTTTCTCGATATACCAGATATTGATCCCACACTGGTAAGTGTTAATTTCATGTTTTGAAAATGTTTTTTATAGCAAATGTCAGATCACTCAAGTTGATCCCGTGTAGAATTGCGTTCATAATTTGATTTAAAGGTATAATTTAATTTGAAATTAAAATCTTTACAAGAAACATTATTCCTTCTACTTTATCAAGCTTCTTTGTAATTGTGTTTCATTTTAATAAATTATTCTTTGACTTGAAAGCAAATTACTATTGATAGAGCTTTTTAAATAAAGGGAACTAATGTTTCCAGAAAAGAATTCTAATTTAAAATTATATGTTTACATCAAAGAACCAATTATTTTAAATACATTCGCATCTAAATAACAAATTTTAAACAGTTTACAAGCTTAAAGTTTTTTGTCATTTCATAAATTATCATTTTATAAGTATGGCTGCTTATTGTTTTCGAATCAATTTGTATTTTATTGAACTTTTTTCAAATAGTTAGTGGAATTCTTCTTGAAAACATTATCATGTCAATCCATCATTGACTTCAATCTCAATTTCAGTTATAAATTTTTTTGCCTTACAAAAATAATTTTGTACAATGATAGAATATGTTCAAACAGCATTTGAATGTCAATAATTAGGTCAATTATGCAGTACAAGAAAATTTAATCATTAATTAAATTTTAATCATTAATTAAATTTGGGTGTAATTAATAATTATAGTAACTTTTGCATAAAATATACAATAGATATAATACAAATATGATACAAATTATAAAGTTCATAATGTTCGAAATTCACAGTATTTATGGAAAAGCGATTTTTTTATAGATAACATATATCTGAAAACTGTTGTTGCATTAATATAATCTATAACATTTAGGAAGGAAATTATCTGTTTATACATGGTAAAGATAATTGACACCTGATATAAAACGTTTAATAATTGTTTTTATTACTACCTTAGGCCTATGTCCAATACATGAAATTTGCGCGACGAGCTGAAGGTATAAAATCAGCTAGAACAGTATTTAAAAGAGCTCGAGAAGATCAACGATGTAAACACCACGTATATGTTGCTGCTGCTCTCATGGAATATTATTGCACAAAGGATAAAAATATAGCATTTCGCATTTTCGAACTTGGATTAAAGAAGTTCGGCGACAATCCTGACTATATACTTTGCTATATTGATTACTTATCACACTTAAATGGTATTTATCATAACTGTTTTATCATTGTGAAACGTTATAATCATTTTTACAATTAAATACTTAAAAACTTGATTATTTTTCAGAGGATAACAATACAAGAGTATTATTTGAACGAGTGCTATCGTCTGGCAGTTTAGAACCAGAAAAATCAGTGTATGTATTTATATTATGCATGAATATAAGATATAATTACAAAAATAAATAAATAACAAAGGTATTAAGGTAATATTCTTCTTTTACAGTGACATATGGAATAGATTTTTAGAATTTGAATCCAATATCGGGGACTTAGCAAGTATTGTTAAAGTTGAAAAGCGACGAAGCGCAGTTTTAGAAAAGGTAATATTTAAAAAAAAAACAAAAAAAAAGACGCTCAATTAATTCTTTTATGAATGAACTATTGGCATGATTAAATTCTAAATAAATTTAAAATTTACAGCTAAAAGAATTCGAAGGTAAAGAAACAGCCCAGTTAGTAGACAGATACAAATTTTTAGATTTATATCCTTGCACGCCTATGGAATTGCGATCAATTGGATACATGGAAGTTTCAAGTGTTGGTAGAAACGCGTCCAATCCACTGCCCCGCTCGCCAGATCCTGAAGAAGCTATGGCTTCATTACCGAGACCAGATACATCACAAATGATTCCTTTCAAGCCAAAAGTAAACCCACTTCCCGGAGAACATCCTGTTCAAGGTACTGCTCAACTACTGAACATGCATTTATAGTCAATAGTATTGTAATACCTGGAAATACTTATTAAATTCATATGTTTCTTAAGTATTTAATACAACTATAACTTTATGATCATTGTCTATACAATAGAATCTATAAAAATTAAATTTATTTTAAAGGTGGATCGTTCCCGCTACCCCCGGCTGCCGCTCAGTTATGTACAATGTTACCTCCTCCAGCGTGTTTCAGAGGACCTTTCGTTTCTGTAGATTTGTTGATGGATGTTTTTAGCAGAATTCAATTACCAGATCATGGTATGTATTTCATTTACATTTTTAACATAGAATATTAAAGATTTCTATTTTTATGTTAAAATCATGTACAAATATATTTTTTTATCTTGTACAAAACTTTAATCTTTAAAGCTCAGAACTCAAGTCATCCATATTCATTCCAAAGTATCATCAATTTTATTTAGCTGAAACACCTTTACCATAATTTATAATAAAAGATTTGTTTTCAGCACCTCTACCAGTGGCAGATAATGGATGCGATACCAAATTATTTGATCTTGCAAAATCTGTTCATTGGATAGTTGATGAAGCTGTAGATGGTAACAGTAGCATTAATAAAAGAAAAAAGAATCGAATGAGTGGAGATGACAGTGAAGAAGAAGACTTACCACCACCCCCTGCTAATGACATTTATAGGCAAAGGCAACAAAAACGTGTTAAGTAGAAACAAACCAAAGGGTTTTAAAAATGAGAAACAAATGAATGTCAAAAGTCGCTTTAAAATTGTCGAAAACATTATGTTAAGTTTAATAATGGAAGAAAAACTGTTGATGTTTTCGTATTTAGAAATTTAACTTTTTATAATTTGCTATACTGTTTTTTGTCTTCTATAATGTTATTTATAAACTTTTACACTTGAAATCTCTAATAAACAAAATTAGGCAAAAAATTTTTTTTTAATTTAAGGAAGGCAAATATTTTGCATAGTTTTTCAAACCATACAAAGCTCTTCCTTTTTTTCAAATATTGAATCAATTTTCGAAATCAGTTTTTGAACAAAAACAGATTTAAAACAGTTTAATATATCAATTTTTAAGTGACTTAAAATAATAATATATGAAATATGTGAAAATCTCGCGTGCACAGATCATATTTTCTCTAATTCAGGTAACTGTTTATTGTCTCTAAGGCAAGCCACTCAACGAAAAGTCGAATTTGTTACTGAATCTAAAATCTGTATCTGTAATGTACGTATCAGAATTGTATGTATCAGAATTGGGCTTGTTTAAGATTTTGAGTACTGTGTACTCGCCATGTTTCTATAAATATGTGTAGGATTTCAATACTTTTGTACATATTCTATAAACATATAAAAATGAAATTCATAGATGTAGCAACAGAAATTTAGCAAAAATGTATTTATTGCTAAATATTGAACTAAGTATACGGCATTTCTAAAAATGCTCAAATGCTCGAAACATTGAAGATGACATTATAAAAATCTGTAGTAGTTATTGACAACATTCCTTTAAAACTTAAAAGGAGATTTATTGATTTATTTGAAGTGACAACTAAAAACTTTATAAACCGTTAATGAATGTATTTAATAAAAAAAAATAATTTAAAAAATAAGTTCTAAAATTCAATTCTTGTGTAAATGAATTAAATATATTTAATGATTTTTTTTAGTGACTAACATGAAGATGCATAATGGTACAAAATTATAAAGTCATAACAAATATTTACTGAATTGATGAAGTGCAATTGTGAGACAACTTCAAGTCAAGAATAAAATGACATCTTAAAAATGTTTTTAGAAAATTTTGGCGTTTTTTTTTTTTAAATCAATTAATTTCCTAGAATTTTTGTAAAATCTAGTTAAAAATTCACCAAAAGTATTTTTGAGAAAAAAGATGTAATTATTGCAATTTTCAAAAGTTAAATGCGAAAAAATTTTAAAGTATGTGTATTTTTTATCAATCTCAGTGAATTAATCCGTCAATAGTTGCTTTTGGTAATTAGGATGTTCATCAAACATGCAAAGTGTAAGAATATTTTTATGAAAAAATACATTCTTAATTGAATTATATTTTAGTAAAAAAGTTTTTTAGAATACAAAGTAAACTTTAAGTGCCATTAACTAACATTAAGTAAATTGTATTTTTTTAAATTAAAAATTTAAGTAGTATTTTAATACATCCGGTTTTGATTATAATAAAATTTCTGTTAAATTTTACGTCGTATTTTTTACGAGATTCGAATGTACATATGAAAATTTATTTATCATCATGCTACGTTTTATTGAAAAATTGAAACATGGTAATTCTCTTGAAATAATCTTGCATTAACTTCTAAAAATTGTTCTCATACTAAGGAGAGTGTACTCTGTATGTTAAATGTTATACAGATATTTCAATGCAATTGGATCCTTGAATAACTATAATTTTTATTTTATTTATGGTTCTAGTTATTCAAATTATTTAAATCAAGTTATTAAAATTAATTTTTCGATTAATAAAATATTGGTGTAGGCAATATACAACAATATTTTTTACTTGCTCAATTTCAAGAATATATATTTCTACATATAATTTACGTACATGAAAAAATTATTAAAATTATTGTCATTACTATAGCACTACTAAAGATATTGTTAAGCTGTACATCATAGTAGTTAGAGTATAATAGATTATACATTAGTCTTAGATTCATAAGCTTACTCTATAAAATGTAGTGATATTCAGCATTTGTGAACAATTAGAAATAAATTTGAATGTAAACATTTGCAGGGCCTACCTTTTCATAAGCTACATCATTTATTTTGATTCAAAATACCATATAGATATTTTTCAAATATTTATTGAATTTTAGATTTAAACATTTTTAAATGGACACGGATAGGTGTAACAGTTTTTTGAATTTATAAAAAGTTGTTATACTATCGTTTTTAATGAAATTTTTTGTAGTTGGTATTCTTTTGCGTAAGTAACCTGCTTTATTTCTTGATTTGTATATAAAAAAAATTATACGTATACCATTCAAAAGAATAGGAAAATATATGCGTTAAATATAAAAAATGAATCATTTATGCAGAAGAACTTTCAACAGTTGTTTACCATAAGAAAGCATTTATTTTAGCATATATATTTTACTACAAAAGATATATTACAATTTTTTACCTTTATTTTTTAATTATTTTTTTAATTAATCGTGAATATCTCTTTACATTACTCTATTTTACAAAAACAAAGAGCATCGCAAAGAGATATTTATGAAATATTAATATTTTTCAAATATCTCTGTACATTTTTGGATAAAACATATTTGTTAAATCAATTTTTAATTTACCGACAAGAACTTTTTATTTACTAGGTACTAAAAATTATACCGTTTTGAGAATTTTATAATAAGTTTTTTTTATAAACAATTTTATGTAATAAATCAATCTACGCTTTTCGTAGTAATTTAAAAAATATGAACGTGTTTATATAATTAAATGAGAAAAAAGTAATATAAACATTTTTTAAATAAATAACTAGTATATTTAGAAATAAAATAAGTATTGCTTTATCCATTTTTTAACGCTAAATATATGTGTATCGAAAAAATAATAAATTATGATTTTTTTTATACAACATTAAAAATCATTTTTGCAGTACTGATGTATATTTTATTTCAACTAAAATTATTTTCAAACCCTAATGATAACTTATTCAATTTTTAAAATGTACAATGACTTGTTATATTATTAAATTCAGTGAGCGAAGCCAAAAAATTAATAATTAAGAAAATTAATTTTTTTATGAAGCCAAATATCAGTGACAGACCGGCCGCAAGAATGTCTACATGCCTGATGTCTATGGCTACCAGTGCCTTACTGAGGAATCCACGCTGTTAGTCTTGGATGAAACAAGTTATCTAATACAATAAGGGTATACTCTCTGTGTACAAGACACCAACTAATGTGGCTACATAGAGATTCAACTTGCACATCAATTTAAAAATTAATTTTGTAGAAATACTCGTCAACTAAATTTATATTTCGAAATTACATTATTACAAATTATATTATTGAATTTTTAAAGTGTTTAGTGCGGCATCCAAAATAAATCTAAGGAAAGTCGCTTTTTTAATTTCGCAAGGTAAAAAGGAAGAAAATGTGGGTGAATCCACACAGAAGTTTTTTAATTAGTTGATTTGGTTGGGAAAAAAACGTACTTTCTTGATTTTCCAAAAAGGACGTTTTCGGCTGAAGCCAGCAAGGTAAGACGTCTCGAGGGGAATAAATGAGTTACACGTTTCAGTCGCAGAAAATAAAATAAAAAGGGTTATAAGGACTACGATTTTTTTAATTGGAAAAAAATATGTATGTGATCTTTATAGTTAAGCCTCTTGAATGAAAATTTGTTTCTCGGGTAGAAAAACACGCATGCAAATAAATGTGAGAATAAAATGGTGTTATACTTTTAATTAAATCGCTTGCAAAAAATATTTACTCGATGAATAAAAATTAAAAATTTGTTTTGTTATGTCGTAAAATTTGCTAAAGAAATAAAAGATTTATTATTACAAATAATGAAGCCGAAAGTTTTATTCAGATTCGATTTAATCAAGTTAGTGGCGCCACCTTGAAGAAAAAATCTTATCTATTTTAAATATTAAAAGAATACCTACCTGCCACTTTGCTCTATAATTATTATTTATATTTCAGAAGCAAAATTCACATGTATTAAAAAATGTAGTGTATCAATAAGGATTGTGAAAAATAAATACTTTTTTATGATTAAATATATCATTGACAAACGTATCTTTTTATAAGATTTTTTCATTATTCTTGCTTTTTTATCCCCTGGAAATAAAATTGGTACCTATGAATCTTTTTAATTTTTATACATTGATAATTTAATTGAATATTTAGTTTTTAACAATTATTAAAGAAAATAAAAAATTAAAAATAATGTATCCATGCAATAGCTTCTATAACATACTTATTTGTGCTCTGTCAAAAAAAGATCAACTTAGCATTTTTAAATTTGCTGCTTTTGTTAAAAATATATAGTTTTATAATAGCATTACGATTTACCAATTATTTTATTTTAATTCTTTCTTAGGTTGCTACTTAAAAGAACACCATACTTAATAGTTTATATTTTGTAAATATTGATAAACATTAAATTCTTTATTAAAATTATAAAATTTTATGCGTATAAAATTTCAGATTGGCATCAACGTGTGTTTTTGAAATAAAATTTGCATACGAAATTAATCTGCAAACTACTGACCTGTATAAGTCCAAGGTTACTAAATGAAAGGCTAATTTTACATAACTACCTATGCTAACTTCTATAACCTTGGCTAAAACGGTTCACATCAAATTCCTTTTTAAGGTAGAACTATTAAAAGAAATTATACATACTGTTTTTAATTGGTTTTATCATTCATAATAGTTCCTCTTTATTTTCTGTATAGAGTTAAATTCTTTACAAGTTGACCAAGAAAATCTACAATAAAGCATTCATTAAGTCGTTTCACGATATCGTAGAGTGACCGTTACGACTATACTACACGAAAAGTGTGTATGCTATTTTTTATAATATACTCGATTGAGGTAATATGTATTTTAAAGAACTTATTTTTAGTAAATGTATTATGTTTTCAAAGGAAAGCATTCAATATATAAACTAGGGCGAACTCCTAAAAACTCGCCTTCGGCTCGGGTGTCAATTTACACGTACTATAAGGTTACCATTACTTTACCTCCCTAGGTGCGTAATATACTATTATAAAGGTGTATACATTACGTAAATTATTCTGAATTGTATGAATTCTTATTACAACTTATAATAAGAAAAGTTTTTGCACTGGTATTAACCACTCAGGAAATCATTACATAAACTAAGAAGTGCATTTTGTATAGTGCTTGAAATACTTATGTTTCAACCCCTTCAGTCTTAGTCACCATTTTAATGAGTTTTTTTAATTTACATTGATTTTTAATAATTTTACTCAGAAATGATTTTCATGCTAAGTTGTGCATTCTAATCAAAACGGGAAGTAATTAAAACATGATTTTGCTAATTCTTAAAACTTATGTCTCATAAAAACTATTAATTTTATTTAAACTTCCTCGAATCACCACTCGAACGCTGAAACTCACACTCTTCCAAGAATCATTTTTCGTCGGCGTATCGAACAATATTTTTCGCCGTTGTATCATAAAAAATCAATTACAAATTATAATCAAAGCCAATAAAACGATTTTTTACCTGATAAGTTCTTATTGTTAATCGAATTAACATCCATCAGGAGATTCAGGAGGCATTCCAAGACGCTGGCAGTTAACGGTCGTTCGAACGTCATCCCTTCGAAAACTTGGAACCTTGAAGAAAAGAAAAATCATCTTTAGCCCTTATCTTGATGACCGAAACGGGCTCGAAAAAGAGTGAAGCCCTATCTGGCCTACCGAGGCTGCGCCTCTTTTTATCGTCCTCCGAATCTTGGAAAAAAAGGCTGCGCGCGCGACAGAGAAAGGGGAGAGAGAGAGAGAGAGAGAGCTCGTCCGCGGAGAGCTTGTGTACGCGCTCGGCGCCGAGGAGGGGAGGGGCGGCCGGGCCGGCGTTCGGGAGTCTTCGCTCGGTGGCACCGAGCGCTCACGAAGCGCGCCGAAGGGAAAGCGCGCGCCGGCACTCAGACGGTCTTCGCGCGCCGAGCCATTCGGTTGTATCTCCCGCGAGAGCGCACCTACTCTCCCTCTTGCTCTTATATCACCTTCGCACATTTTATCATTCAGCTATCGCTCGCCGGCCTGTGTGCTTGTGTCAAGCCTATCTTTACAGAACGAGAGATATTTGGCAGTGTTATCTGTCCGCTGCGTGTGCCGGTTCCTTTATTTTGGTGAATTGTTGTTCGTCGTTCGTTTTTTCTTTCAAACGAAGCAGCTTGTGCGGCAATTTTTTTAGTGTCAGTGCGAGGAAACTGTCAGGTTCCCCTGTGGAAACGCGAGGATAGGCATTTGAGATTTTATTAGTGATCGAGAGGACGACTTTTGCGACTAATTCCGAAAAGATGATGGGTCAACGGAGCTTCAAGATCTGCAACGCGGTCCTGCTGCTGGCGGTCTTCGGCTGCACATCAATACAAGGTTGGTTATTTGCCTATTTCTTTAAAGATCTTTTGTGATAAGCAATCTACTACAGATGATTTTTAGGTTACCATCGACTGCGCAAGCTTTTTCGAATTTTTAACACTCGAACAGATCGATCTCCACCTGCTCGACTTGCCGGTTTCTTATAATCCGTCGCAATTTAAATCTTCAAAAAATTTGATTAAACATTCGATCTGTTCGCTTCTAACGAAAAATTCGAAAAACTTATCTCCGCGCGTCTGCGCTTATAAAAACTTTACTATCTATCGGCAAAAAGCGCTCATAAATTTTTCTTATCGATGCCCTGCGATCCCTAAAATTCTTCCCTATCTCGACAAAGTGTAGCTCGATATGGGAGGAGAGACGAGAGAGAAAAAGCCTTCACTTTTCCTTCCGCGCGGCCGCGAAGAGATCGCTTTGCGTTCGGCAGCCCGAGGTGATCGCTCGCATTCCACCGGGACTTGCTCGTTCCCGAGAAACCGCGCGCGAAAAGGAAAAAGAGGCCGCAGGAAAATTGCAGCTCGCGCCGGAAAGCCTCGGCCGAATGATTGCCGGGCAGGCAAAGCGATGCGCGAACCGCCGATTTGAAGTTTTACGCGCGCTGGAAATCGGCGGAGAAAACGAAGCTGACGATAGAGCGGCTAGGAACTCGAGACGCGGGCCAATAGTTTTTTTTTGTTGATATACAGAGGATAGGGT
>UCOM01003773.1:0-15876 GCA_900474385.1 Ormyrus pomaceus
TTTATGAATTTTTTTGCCTAGGTTCGCCACTTTTGCTTGAGTCCAACTTGCCACAAAGGTGTCTTAGAATTTTTTTCTCTATACGCCTATATTTTTTGTTTGCTGTTAAGAATTGTGTCACATTTAACATTGGGTTAATGACAGATTGATTGGACTAATCTATTTACCTCATGGGTGGTGTGGAAAAAATAGAAAAATTACTACGTCAAATTAAGAAATTTAAAATTAATAATTTTTAATATATATTGAATCCTTATCAAACTTTGGGGGGGTTGACGAGCGGAGCGAGTAGGGGGTACCCCCCTAGTATATATATATATATATATTCACCAAGTTTATTAATTACCGCACTGATCAACGCAGCATTTGTCTTCTCCGGTCTCGTGGTCGCTGCGAGCCGCCGATACAGCAGATGGTGTTGTGGCCGCTGTCGATGGTGATTGACGATCCGCGAGGTCAATCCTTTGGCGTTGGCACTGAGTTCCTAGGCTCGGAAGGTGCGGCGTGATGGTCCCGCTATCGGTTTTGCCTGGCCTTGGGCACTTTCCGTCGTTGCCCGTCGGATTGCGCGAAGAAAGAGAGAGAGAGAGCGGGGCACGCTTCACCACCCTTATATAAGTTCGCAGGCCGCGCGTCGGGAGCAACACTCCTTAAAATTACGGCGCCAGTGTTGAGGGTTCGGTGTCGCGCGCGGCATTCAAATCGCACACCTTTACAATTAGTTATAAATATAATAAAGATGCTCAAAGAGCCACGGACTCAAAAAGCCCGGGTCCCGGCGACGTCGTCGAAAGTCTTTGTCGAGGGTTATACGCACAATGTGCGTAAACCCAGTCGACAACGATCGAGCGTTAGAAATGCATGGCCTCGCACAAAGACGATATAATGCGCGCTAAATATCCCAGCAGAAGCCCACTCACGCGATAATTACAACCAGAAAATGAACAAAAAGAAAAATATTAAAGAAACCGAAAGCTGCGATGGAGACCGGAGCGATCAAGCGGGTGACTAATTTGAAGATCTCTCCAACCCCCTCCTCTGGGGGGTTCGCAACTGTCGCAAACAAAAATATCTATTTCGCATATTGAAAGTTATGCGCGTTAACAGCTATGTATCTTTATAAAATGCTATAAAACGTTAAAAAAAATTTTAAAATTAAGAATTTTTTATCATAAAAAATAAATACTAAATATATATGTAGACTGATCTAGTATATTATAAGTAACATAAATAAATTAAAAAATTTTTTAATAAAACATATAATCACCTGCTTTTTCAATATTTTTTTATTGAATAATGTCATGCGAGAACATTATTAAAGCTCTCCCGTCAACGGTCTGTAGTTGATTTTCGAAATTCACGTACCTTACTGAATTTACATTAAATACGTTTTAAATAATAAATATAATCTAAGTAACTAAACATTTGATAGTTTGAAATCGAATCCACCCTCACCCATACAGTCAAGTACCAGTAAACATAGACATATAAAAGATAACTTTTTTATTTTAAAAAAATCAATATTTGCAGTAATAAAACTAATGAGTAATCAATATAATTTATTAAATAAAACTTATTTTAAATTATTAGCAAGGAATTAACATCTAATATACTCGCTGTTGTAATAAATTAAACGCAGTAAATAACTTTTGTAATTTTTTTTGTTTATTGCTACAATATTTATTAAACAAATATATAGAGGTTATAAGTGTACAGAAAATATAACTGGTGTGGTTTAAAATTTTCGATACGAAATATAATAATTCTTAAATGCTAGTGCAAAAATGTCTCTTGTCGAGATCGCTTGTTTGAAATTTCTGGATGACAAAATAAAACATTATTGCATACCCTTACAGAAAAGAATTATAGTACATTCTATAATACTTACTATAATATCGATTGTAGTCCAACTATAGTTAAACTATAAGAATAATTATAGTAAACCTATAATAATTTCGCGGTATTATAAGTATCAACTATAGTGAAGTACTATGGCCACCAAAATGTCACTATAATCCTCACTTATTAACTATAGTTCATTCCTATAGTGATATACTACATACTGTTATGCATAATACTATAGTATTTACTACATTACTATAGTACCTTACTATAGTCCAAGATTATAGTCTAAACCGACATTCTACATAACACTACTATAGTACCTAACTATAGTCCAGGATTATAGTCTAAACCGACATTCTACATAACATTACTATAGTATCTGACTATAGTCCAGGATTATAGTCCAATCCTATATTCGACAAAATATTACTATGGTATTTACTACATTACTATAGTACCTTGCTATAGTCCAAGATTATAGTCTAAACCTACATTCTACCTAACATTACTATAGTACCTAACTATAGTCCAGGATTATAGTCTAAAACTACAAGCTACATAATATTCCTATAGTATTTACTATATGACTATAGTACCTTACTATAGTCCAAGATTATAGTCTAAACCTACATTCTACATATAATTACTATAGTACCTAACTATAGTCCAGGATTATAGTCTAAAACTACTAGCTACATAACATTACTATAGTACCTGACTATTCCAGGATTATAGTCTAAAATTACAAGCTACGTAATATTCCTATAGTATTTACTATATGATTATAGTGCCTTACTATAGTCCAAGATTATAGTCTAATACTATATTCGACATAATCGTTCTATAGTATTTACTACATGACTATAGTACCTAACTATAGTCCAACTATATAGTCTAAACCGACATTCTACATAACATTATTATAGTTCCTAACTACAGTCAAGGATTATAGTCTAATACTATATTCGACATAATCTTCCTATAGTATTTACTACATGACTTTAGTATCTTACTATAGTCCAAGATTATAGTCTAAACCGACATTCTACATAACATTACTATAGTGTCTGACTATAGTTCAGGATTATAGTCTAAAACTACAAGCTACGTAAGCTTCCCGTAGTGATGTAGTCCAAAATTATAGTCTAAAACTACATTCTACATAAAATTCGTATAATGTACGAATCATCAATACATTTGCGAATCTGTAGTATAAAAATTGATTGCAGGTACGAAAGATATTTAGCACATAAATACTATGTGACGTGGTAATTAAATAAATCAATTAGAAACGTTTTAATATTTTTCCCGTATCACGGGCACTAAAATTTTATTTATTTAATTAAAAAATTCTCACAAACTCTTTTAGCTACAATACTCTCAAACTTTTTAATGCTCCACCCTTTTTCTTTCCCAAAAGGGAGCTCTTCTGAACTCGCCTTGCACGGGATCACAAAAATTTTCGTGAGTTTCGCACACTAACTCAAATTAAAGTCACTCTTGATCGTACTCTATACACGTTTTGCTTGCTGAACTCTGCTCTAGCCATACTTTGATACCCTTGGTGCTCTACTACACACTAGCGATGCTCGGCTAAACTCTGCTAGTCCTGTCCGACCGATCAGTATCGACGCTAACGCCACACCGTCGTTTGACCGGCACGGTCGCGTTCTTGATTTTCAGTCTGCTGGCTGTTAAAAAAACGTTCTTCTCGCCGCTCGCCATCTTCTACTCTCAACTTTTGCGCTCACTCACGCACATATTAAACGTTGCATAGAGACAGTTCTACATCCAAATACATCTTTCTCTCGCATACTCTAACATTCTTGCTCTCACACAAACTATTTTCTTGCTTTCGTACACTTTTTATTACAGCTTCATCTAAGAGTAATTATTGAAATTAACAATATTCTATACTTAATTAAATTAACGCTATGCTTCCCTTTCGCATACATCAATGTTCTCTTTTTCCTTCTCTTTTTTACATGTACGCACTCACACACACTTATGTGACGATCTCCGTCACAATTACAACGCCGATCTCGTCACTTATGCGAAATATAATCTACGATTACGTTTTCCGAAAAGATACTATCGTCGTAGTCTGGTTTCTGAGGATACTATAGCTTTTACTTATCACAGCAGCTTACTATATCCACAGATTGCAGTCTTTATTTAGAGTATATTCTATTTTAAACTATATAAACAGCGTATAGTAATATTTTGTTTTAATGTTGATTGTGTAAAAGAAGTAATAATAACTATAAAAATAATTAAAGAAGGTAAGTAATAACTTTTTTTGCCTTTATATTTACATAATTGTATAAAGAACATATAGTTGTTTTTGTAATAAAATAAATGATTCTATTAACTTTTTTAAGTGGGTTGATGTAATCTGCTTTATGTCTTCTTGTTTTAAAAATGATAGTCAACCTCTGATGCAAATATTAATATAGCGTAATCTGAAAAAATTTTGATTCATTATATTAATTTTTATTTTTATTATGTAACTTTATTTCTATCGCTTACAATGTATGTTTTACATTATTAATACATATTCTGCTGATGAGTAACCATTCTTTTGAATGCAGAAGTAAGTCCGTTTTGCATCCAATACTAATATATTTACTTCAGATAAAGAAACCTGTCTGGAAAAGTATTAGTATTAATTTTTTTCCTTATTTAACGTCGATCTATAAGTATCAATAACGTTTCGTTCCAGGACCCTGTGTATAAGAGATATATTACTAAAGAAATAACCATGGTAAGTATGTCCTGGAAACCATACGGTAGGGATATAGGGCTTCAAGGACTGTCCTGGAAGAATGCAAATGGCCTAGAAAGTTACGTTTAATCTCCGGAAAGTTCTGGAACACAACGTTAGAGATATTTATACATATATACTTATACTTGCTCGGGGCGCTCCCACGTCCCTTGATATAAAAATCAATAAAATGTACAACATTATAAATACAGATAATTTAGGCAAATTATATAGTGAAATTTTTAATCTTTTTCAATATTTACAAATTTAGTTATACAGAATTTATCTTCATATGGCATACAGATTAATTTTTGTTTAATGTCATCAGGGTAGAAAGCGAAAATGTTTTGAGACAAATTATAAATTTTAAATATTTCTCTCGAATTAATTCCTAAACTAGATTTCATTGCTATTTTGCCAGCCCCTTCTATAAAATTGAATGAATTTACTAATATGACATACATTTTGTCGTTGTGGTCAGTCTCTATTTGTACTAAACTTTTTATTAGCACAACTTTATTATCTCCTAATTGAGCACAACTATTTATTCTTTTTTCTAGTAACTATTTCTTTTTTCTAGTAGTGGCACTACCATGCCACAAAACATTTTTTAAAATAAAACGGTAGTACAATTTTGTCAATTGGTTAATATTTTGTCCTACAAGTTCTTCTATTGCATTTTTTTCTATCATTGATAAATTGTGAATTTTGCAATGTCCAAGAATCCTTAGTGAGTCGCCTTCTTCTATACAATTTTGAGATAGTTTCAAATGATACATCATTTTTGTGTACAAATTTTTTATATTTTCGGGGCAATTTGGTTTTGAGAAAGTCCTTAAACTTTTATGTTCGATTTCTCTAAATCTATTATAAGACTTGCAAATTTGTTCTATAACAGACTGCGAATTTTTGAACATTTTTGCTAATATTCCGTTATATTGTTCATAAGGAAAAGTTGGTATTAAATTTACAAAATTCTTTTCCATACAGTGGTTCTATTTGCAGGACAAAGTAACGTAAACTTTTTGTGGCTTTATCGAATTCTGCATTTGTTATTTTGGAGCTTAAAAAGATTCTTATGCTAAAGATTAACGAAAACCAGTGATTTAAATACTTTTTGGGCAAAATATTATGTAAGCATATTAACAAATATTAACAAGCAAAATTTTTCCATTCGTGAGCTTTCCATAGATTCCGATCACTTAATTTTCTTGGCGTTCTAGTTATTTCACATGGAGGTTTTATTTCCAATAATTTATTTTCTACGTCCTTTATATTTGTTCCAATATACCATGATTTATTATGATGAACAGAGTTGAACCAAGCGTCGACAAATGTTTTTATGACGCCTAGTAGCAAGCAATATAAATAATCAGGAAGTAACGAATCGATAATACTAAAGAATGGGATTAAAGACACAATAGATAATCCTTTAACTCCCATTACTGCAGAATATAATTCATCAGCTTCTTTAGCATGAGCATGATGTTTTTCTATTGTACGCATTTTTCTCAGATCGCCCGCATAAATTCTGGTATGTCCTCGTCCAATCATAACATTTTCTCCTTTATGGTAGCAAAGAGAACAACCGTATTTACCGTTGTATTGCGTTGAATTTATAATAGTTGGTCGAGCAACTGAATCCACTGAGCAAGCTATTGTATGAACTTTAATATTTATAGGACCCTCATAAGTAAGTCTGACTACTCCGTTTTCGTGAAGATCGATAAATTCGTCTACAATTGGTTTTAAAAAAGTATTCATTTTAGGCTTATCCTTTCCATACCATAGACCTACTAACATCATCTGTTTTCTTCTTTCTAAATAAGGTAATTCATTGATTGCCACTTGAATAGGCCATAAACTAAGTGTCGATGATTGAAATAATTTTACACCATCCGTATTGAATTGTAAAGTTAAATCATTATTTTTAATAATACCGTTTTTTCTTAAATTTTGATAATACATCCCTGATGTAATATTGGATAAATAATCGTTATTTACATTATTTTTTTGACTAATTAAATTATATTTGTCACTATTTACAAACTCTTCTATCTGTCGCTTTAATGGAATTTGTATGAAGTATGATTTACAAGCTCGTAAAACACTTTTATCATACTCTATATCACAATCACTACAATTAAGAATACTACTATTTGCATCATCTTCTATAAGTGAAAAACATTTTGGACAAATAAATCGCAGTTTATAATTATCTAAATTTTTACTATCTTTAAATAAATGATATTTTGAACTATGAAGAGGAGAAGGCAAATGACAATCAATTAACTGCAATAAATCATCAATTCCGACATCCGTCAGATGATGCCTGTTGCAATATGTCTTTATTAATAGTTTACTTTCTTCAAAAGTAATGTTGCACCCTGGGTATAATAATTCTCTTTCCTGAAAATAGTAATTTAATATGCAGATATATTTGTAAAATAAAGAATGATCAATTCTATAACAACAAAACTTCGTCACTAATAATATTATTAATTAAATATAAGCATGTAATGGAGAAACAGATATCTCTTTGAAAATTCTGAATAAGCTCAAGTAATCTCACTAAAACAGGGTCTGATTTTGCGTTCACGTAAAACAGAAATCCTTTTATTTTCCTGTTTTTTAATGCCAACTAGTTGATATACGGCAAACTCCAGATTGAGAGAAATCAGCAAGAATCGAAAGAATTTTTGAAGGATACACGGAGAAAGATAAAGGCAAGTAATCAGTTGAAATCACGTAAGTCGGCGAAAAGATACCGAAACCGCTGGGGGAGAGTAAGAATGGAAAGAGACTGATTAAAGTCAGCCTACATCGAGTGGATAAGCTCTGGATGATCGTAAAGTGATAAAAAGCGCTTGACAGATAAAGTGGCAAATGGCTTCCATCAAAGCTAGCAGTTAATTTAAGGTGAACTCATATCAATTAAAGCAGCGTAATCTAGTATAAGAGCAGTCTGTTATCTAGTTAAACACACTTTTAGTATTTTTGTAAACTTAATCAAAACTGATTACAATTGGTTGATTTTAGTTTGTCTCTTGTTTACTTTTCTTTCCGAAAAGTAAACTTTAACATCATTAAGAAACAATCAAACAGATCATTTGTAATCATTTTAATTACACTTAAAAGTCTATCTTGAGAGCACACTTTTTCCAAAGATGCCGTAGAAAAGAAAGTGTTTTATAATTTGATGCATGTTTTTTTGATAAATTCTCAAGAAACTCATAGGCGCATTCTTAACAGTCATTTACCTTCTCATAAAGACTTAAGGAGGTTGGATAGTAAAATCAAAATGATAAGAAGTTTCTGAAAACTATTTTAACCTAATAATATATAGGTAACACGATTACTGTAAAATTTTTAGAGCGATTGACAATGTAATTTTGGAGATAATCGATGTTAAAATCATGCTCTTATACACGGGCTCTTATGGAAGAGAGAGATTTTGGTCCTTTCATCATTAAAATCATTTGTAAATATCGTTAAGGTAAGGTTAACAAACCTACAGTTTAATAGAAAAACAATCAAAGAACAAAAATGCATCCGGATCTTGATCGTTTACAATCCCGTCTCACAGAAACAAACAAAAACGTAAACAAAACATCGAGTTGGTAGATTGCGAAGGTGGCGCGCGGTGAGCGGGGAGCCGCTCGCGGTAAGACAGGGGACTCTTTCGTCGGCCCGAACGCGAGAGCTACCCAACCTCCTTAATCCTCAATAAATTCGACGAATAAAGATACCTAAATCTAAACAACTTAAAATTAATTGTACCTCATTATCATCTTCTAAAACGGTTCTAAAAATTCTTTTATGAAGTAAAGAACTGTCATCAGTGTCTTCTTCATTGTTTGATAATATAGAATGTCTGGCTTCTACATCACTCTCATTAGCTTCTTCGTTATCTGCATTTACGATGTCTTTATCATCGATACTTTGATTTCCAATAACTTCATTACAAACTTCAGATTCACTTTCATTATGGACAGTAGTATCATTATTAATAGATATTGTACTTCCATTATATTCAGTGGTATTATTAGCAGATACAGTAAAATTACTATTATTTTCTGAGTCATTATACAAATTGTCACTACTACAGTCATGCTTATTTATTTCATAATCCTGTTAAAAAAGCGAATAATGATAAGACAAAGTAAAATACATCAAAATTTATAATTTTGATTTCTTAAAATATGTAGGGTTCACGTCGTTGACACAAAACAGCTTCAAAAGATTGAAAATTATAATCTTATTTAATTAAAAATTTATGATAAATTAAATATAAATGAATTTCATATTAGGAATTGAAAGTAAAATAGTTCTCTTTTTAAATTACTATTTATTTACTATAAATTTTATATCATTAAATTTAAAAGTTTAAGCACAATATTTTAAAAACAATCAGTAAACTTTTTTTTTGAACGTATAAGTATTTTTTAGTATGAATTAATTAGTTAAATATATTTTTCTACAATTAAAGAAAAGTTCCTTTAAGTTTCAGTAAAATAAAGAGTATATAATTAACTGTATTACTGTATGAGAAGTTTAACTACTAAAATAAACTTTTTTTGCATGATTCTGAAATACGGAAATTTGAAAACAATTAAATCAATACCCTATTAAGAAATCCACATGGAAATAATTGTGAAATCCATATAGAAATCAACGTAGAATTCTACCCCAATTCGCTGCATAGATCTCCATATCTGTACAGAAATATATATATATATATATATATGTCTGAAAGTTTCTTAACATTTATTTTTCGATGCATTATACCGGTCACGCTCTTATGGGATAGACTATACATACGGAAATACAGATGAAAATTTATGGTGAAATTTTTAGAATCTGTAGAAATCCTTCTGGAAATCTACCTGAAATTCACCTAGACGTTCTTAAGGAATACTATGTAGAAATCTATGTAGAAATCCATTCAGAAATCATTATACATATCTACGTAAATATGGAAATCCGTTAAAAAACCAGGCTGGAAATTATAGAATCTGTGTCTATATGGAAACCTATGTATTCCACCTAGGCGTTCTTAAATAATTTAATGTAGAAACCATATAGAAATACCATATTGAAATCTATGTACATACCTGTAACCTTTTATTTTAAACCTACATTTTTCGTCGCATGGCGATATCCCCTCACAACTTTACAAAGTGACTTAGGTCAAGTTGTGCTTCCTTAAATATTTAAAAGAAAATATAAATTATTTCTACAGATATTTTCATAAGGACACCGAGGTGGATTTCAGATAGATGTGTCCAAAAATTTTAGCCTAGATATTTAAATGGATTTCCATATGTAGGTACTTATCTGAATAGATTTCTGTATGTATTTCTACATGGAAATATATATGACGAGTTGGGACAGATTCCCATGTGCATTCCATATAGACTTCTATAGACTTCTTAATAGATAACAATAAGATGACTGCGAGGTATGTGGTTATGTTTGTGTGTGGTTCAGATGACAAATGAAAGAGAAATTAATGTAAAGGAAGAAAGAAAAACAAAAATAAATTGTGGAGAGAGACAGAAAGAGAGAGAGAGGGAGAGGGAGAGAGAGAGAGAGGTAACCGAATATCGCGCAGACAATCGCACTTCAAGTACCAGGATATTGTGCTGAAAATCTTGCCCAAGATAACAAGTTCTTACGATGAAAAACTTGACACAAATACGAGAATATCGCGTTCAAAATCCCCTCTCAGGTACCCGAATATTGCCCTAAAAATACCGCATAAACATCAGAATATCGCGCTGAAAATCCTGCCCTAAATACCAGCATATAACGCTGAAAATCCCACCTCAGGTACACAGATGCCGCACTAAAAATTTCGCCTATCTTTAACAAATATCGCCCTGAAATGTCAAGATACGGGGTTAATAATCTTGTCCGAAATGGCTGGATATAGCGCTCAAACTCTACCCTCAGGTACCCGGATATTGCGCTCAAATACCAAAATATCGCGGTGAAATTCCCGCTCTAAATACCACAATACCGGATGCTGTGCTAAAAATTCCGCCTGACTGCTGCAAATATCGCGCTAAATATCCCGCTTCAAATAACATAGTATCGCGCTGAAATTTCCGCTCCAACTACCAGAATATCGTGCTGAAAATCTTCTCTCAAATACCAGCATATTACCCTGAAATCCCACCTCAGGTACACGGATACCGCGCTAAAAATTTCGCCTGTCTTTAACAAACATCGCACCGAAAATCCCGCTTCAAATACCAAGATATTCACGCTGAAAATCCGGCTTCAAACACCAGGATATTGCGCTGAAAACTTTGTCCAAAATACCAAAATATCGCGCTCAAAATCCCTTCTCAGGTACCTGCATATCGTGCTGAACATTCCACTCCAAATACCAGCATATCATGCTGAAAATCCCTCCTCAGGTATACAGATACCACGCTAAAAATTCCGCCTGTCTTTTACAAATATCACGTCCAAAATCCCGCTTCAAATTCCAGAATGCCCAGCTGAAAATTCCACTTCAGGTAGCCGGCTATCGCGCTGTCAATCCTGCCTCTAGTACTAGGATAACGCTTGAAAATTCGACCTGTAATTTCAAGATACCGGGCTAGTAATCTTGTCCGAAATAGCAGGCTATAGCGCTCAATCTCTCCCCTCAGGGGTCTTATTCAGTATCTTTAACGCATATAGCGCCAACACTAACGTATCGCCAGCGTTAAGCGATAGGCGATACGTTAGTGTTAAACTTTACGTTAAAAATAACGTAATTTCTCTAATTTAAAGAATTATAAAGGATAAAGGAAAACAAAGATTTACAAATATGGAACAGTTTATTAAAGTTTATTAAACAAAAATTACATTCGATACAAATCACATTCTTTGTCAATCAAAAAAAAAAATTAAAGTCAATTATAGTTAATTAAAGTTATTTATTATTAATTAAAGTTCTAACAGTTTACTGAACAAAATAAATCAAGAGTCTAAATCAAGTCTAAATCAAGATAATCATTCGGCAATTCAACTTTGTACACAAGTAATTTATTTTCTGTTGTGCTGTCACATGTCGATGCTTTATTTTCCACACCTTTTTCAATTAACTGTTTAATTTCACTTAAAACAGTCAAAATTTGCGACATACTTTCAATTATGATTTCAGTTTGCATTTCAACAAAATCTTTTAGGATATCTTGTCTATTACTGTCACCTGAAAAAAATGTTTGTTATTATTACGTTAATCATTTATACAAATAAATAGTTAAATATATAAGAGTGAATTTTATCATACCTTTATTAGATTTTTTTACAGGCGGCTCGTCGGCATCTTCGGTTAAATCCACAAGATTAGTACTTATCACTGACTCGTTCACTTTTCTTTTTCTCGTAACCTCTTGATTTTTATCTTTCTCGGCGACTGGTACATCCTGTAAAAATCCTATATTTTGCAAAGACAATCCATTAGCACCTGAAGTTGACGGCATTGGCTCATCACATCCTGATAAAACGATCTCTGTATGAATAAGATCTTGCTTTGTCTCTGCAGGTTCTTTATCCATTTTTCCCATGATATTTAAAACTCTTATATTATCAGTAGTAAGGGGTGGACACTCTGTTTTTCCTTGAGATATAATTTCGAATCGTTGATTAGCCCTAACTTTTGTTTCTTGCCAACTCTATTCAAACGAAATATAAAAGAATATTATTTTTTTTAAACGTCACAATTATTTAAATAAATATTTAAAAAAACAAATTTTATTCAAATGTTAATCAAACGTAATTATTGTAATACTACTTATTCGGATTTAATAACTTGCAAAAATATTGTTATTAATATTGTTAATTTATTTAAGTTTCAAATTTATTTGTGAAAACAAGAGCATTGTATATTTATATAAATATAAAATTCAAATGTTATTGTTATATTTTCAAAGCTTGGTAGAAAAGTAAAACTAATATACTGACCTTTTTCCAAGACTCAATACTTCTTTTTTCTCCTCCCGGAATATCGTTCAGTTCTTTGGTGAGTTTAGACCACATAGCATTCATCACCGATTTGTCTAGGCTGGCCGTAGCGAATAATTGATTACCTTCCATGAATTTATAGAGGTATTCAGTTTGATTGCGCGACGGTCGTTTTCTTGAAAAAAATAAACAAAAATGTGTTAAAAATTGATAAAAATAAGCTTAATTTAAAAATAAGTTTAATTTCTCTATTAATTTTATTTAAATAGAAAAAAAAATTTAATAATTGAAGAAGCTATAAATATAGTATAATACATAAATGATTATTGGAAAAATAAAAATATGTTTAAAAAATATGTTCAAAAATAGAAAAAGCTAATAAAATGATAAATAAATGATTTTAATAAACAGTTTCAAAGAAAAATTAATCAATGGATACCTTTCTTTTCCCATCTTCGCAGAGTGTATTGACTTGACTGAACTCTAGGATGGTTGAGAGCAATATGCCGTGACAAGTTAAATAGGGCTAAACATTACATTTCGGCAAGAATGTGCTTATTTATACAAAGGAAATGTGTGTACGTAGAATTTTACTTCTGCCTAACAACAAATTCCTTTGCCTTAGACACTTACTATACTGACTACTCGATTAGAAGATTGATCGTAATATTTTCAATGAAATTACTATTACTTTATAATTTTTGCACTATTTACTATTGCTACAATCTATCTACTATTGCTTTTTGACAAAAGCATTAAATGATTGAATTTTTTAAATTAAAGATATTACCTATTATTTATTAATTACTTCTTCAAATTATTATGTTATTTATTTATATAATTAATTCATTAAGTAATTACCTTAAATCTGGTTCAGGAAGAAGGGACTTTCTTATTCCAATTTCTGGTATAATAGCCGAACCTGTCCCGTATTTTCCAAAAATTGCGCATACTCTCTCCTCAAAAACATCCAATGATCTTACTGTGCATGGCTTATTCCCAGTTGCACGACTTTGAGTAAGAAAATCTGCTTTTTTTTGTTTACATTTTAGACGCAAATGTTTCCATGTCTATTGAAAAAGTTTTTCTGTATTTTACTTATATGTACAATTTAAAAAAAATGTTCTTCTTTCACATTTAAAAAATCTTATTAAAAATGAAAATATTTTACTTTCAATAAAAAAGATTAATTATTCTAAACTTACATCTTCCCAACCACTAACACTTTTCTTCGCAGGTCCAATATTATTTAAGGAATCTTTCAATTCTTCCCACAATTGCCTATATTTTTCGACACCTCTGCGTCCAAGTTTCGGAATTTGCTTTCGAGCAAACAGTTCATGGCGTTCCATAAAGCCAAGCATTACTTCTAGTTGATCTTTACTAGCGCGATTTTTATGAATTGCCCTGCTAAATAAAGACAAAAGAATGACAAATTTTACTGCATATTAAAAAAAAAAATGCGAAGTATTTTGGAACTCCCAGTAAAAATATTTAAAATAAATGAACAAAAAACCATTTATATTTATAATTTTGAATGGAAATACGTACCTATTCGGTAGAGTCGAGCCCATCATATTAAAATTTATTCAATTAAATTTTTAATATTTGTAGTCAAATCGTGGTGCGAGGGCGCACTTCAATGCATGAACTGTCGATGTATGTTCACTACTCTTGTTTGTAGAGACAACAAGGTGTGAAAAATTTGAGGAATTCGTATACGTACGTAAAATTAACCGAAATAGAAGTAAACACTTAAACTACTCAAATACTGTGATTTGTACAAGTCGCAGCACATTTGAGCTCGAAGCTTTTTCATTATTTTCGGATTCCGCATGGCTGCGGATGGAAACTGTTACGCGAGTTTGAATTTTTTAGAAAAGCGTCGCTTATTAAAGGACTGGGAGTTTTGATTGAAATTATCTTTTAGTTTCGACCGCGCGCTTGTAACATTTTTATTCCATTTTTATTACATTTTTGGTAAATTGGTTTAGTGCTCGTGAACTCATTTTTCTTTTTTTCTTAGTCCGTTTTATATATTTTTATTTGCGGCTGGAAAAAAGTTCCGCTTTTGCGTGTTGCACTATTTTATGTGTTTACGCCGAAGCGTTGGAGGTACAAGTCACAGCACATTTTATAATATATAATAATGGGTGCTGGTCATGCTGTCCTTGTTCATGAAGAGGAGGAAGAGCAGCGACGTAGAAATGCACAACAAAATCTACGAGTGATGAAAAGATTTCTACGCGACATGTCTGATCCATTTTCTTTGGACCGAGAATATTTTAGACAACAATACAGGTAAGATCAATATAAATTTACAAATATCCGTATACATACTGTAACGGGGTGCTTTTAATAAATTTCGCTATTTATTATTTCTAGCCGAGCGTTTCCCTTACGCTTCGGCTCAGCCGTATACAACGCTGCGGCTCTTCTATGCCGCAGCTTTTCTTCCCCGTCAGCTGCTAATTCCTCGTACTGCCGGCTAGCTGAAATCCGCGAAAACCGGATGAACGGTAGCGGGAGGATCCGGGGTAGGAAGCTCGCTTAATAAACGGAACAAAGAGTTAAGATAAAAGTTAAGGTTCACGCCGGATGCGTGAACCGTTTATTAAAAAGAAAATAATTGACAGGTTACGATTCGCGCAGGCCGAGACTGGGTTCGCGCGCACTCGGTACCGCTCGGGTAGGATCGGCCGCTGCCGATCTAACCGAGTTGACGGCCTTCCCGGGGTCCGCACCGGGGAAAAACGAAGCGCAAAAGCTGTCAGTGCCGAGCCGTTAAAACGGCTTTGATTTCGACCGCGAAGTACTTCGCAAATACAATTAACACCTACTATAGGGGCTGGCCAGCCTCGCAGATGTCGAACCGCTATCTCTCTCCTTCTCGCTCTCGTGTCACGCCGGCCTCCGCTAAGATGGCGGCTGGGCGACGGTTAGCCTCTCGCGCTTCCTTCCCTTCTTAAGCCGACTCACGCGGCGCTGTGTGGGTGGCTTTACCCTCGCTCTCGCTAGCGTTGGGTAGCGGTAGTGGGGCTCGACGCGCCTCCACTAAATGCACTTCTCACGCACACCACACACTTCTCAAAACCCGAGGGAAAGCGGAGAGGGACTTTCTCACGTGCGCGTACAGAATGGCGGCAGAGAGAACTGGCGCGCAAAGTGGTTTTCCCCCACCTTGCGCGCCGCGCGCCTCTCCCGCTTACACCGGCGAGGAGAGCGCACAATATGGCGGTCGCCGCTCGCCACGCGGCGGACCGCGCGCGCAGCGCGTGGTGCGCAGCTCCGCTCGAGAGCAGCGC
>UCOM01003774.1:0-15816 GCA_900474385.1 Ormyrus pomaceus
TTACAAGCGCGTATAGGGTAGAAAATTCATAAATTCAGACTTTAATCATTTTTGCGGGGAAAACTTTCAACATTGACCAATTTTTTATTGGGGTTTCTTGTAGGGCATGTCAAATACTACAACCCTGTGCATTTTCAAAAATGTCGATTCTCCGGAACCCTGCCTTACGAGCGCGTAAAGGGTAGAAAATTGGAGATTTCTGACTTTAATCATTTTAGACGAGAAAACTATAAAGATTGACCAATTTTTTATTGCGGTTTCTTGTAGGGCATGTCAAACAGTACAACCCTGTGCATTTTCAACAAAATCGATCCCCCGAAACCTTTCCTCACGAGCGCCCGAAGGGTAGAAAATTGGAGATTTCAGACTTTAATCATTTTTTACAGGAAAACTGTAAAGATTGACCAATTTTTTATTTGTTTCTTGTAGGTCATGTCAAATACTACAATCCTGTGCATTTTGAAAAATGTCGGTTCTCCGGAACCCTCCCTTATTAGCACGCAAAGGGTAGAAAACTGGAAATTTCAGACTTTAGCAATTATTCACAGGAAAACTTTCAATATTGACCAATTTTGTATCGCTGTTTCTTGTGGGGCATGTCAAATACTACAGCTATGTGCGTTTTCAACAAAATCCGCGTAGTAAGTTTTCAACAAAATGCGCGTAAAGGGGAGAAAATTCAAAATTTCAATCTTTGACAATTATTTGCATGAAAAGTATGAATATTAACGAATTTTTTATGGTTGTTTATTGTTAGGCACATGAAGTACTACAATTCTTTGCATTTTCATAAATGCAAAATACTAACGTTTTAAATTTTAGTGAGAAACTACACGGCGCCTAAAACTCTGTTATATAATCTCCACACCATCGGATAGAGGAGACAATCTGGGATATACGTACATGTTTAACTTTTCGTTATGATGCCTAGTTCAGTAACATTTTATTGTAATGCAGCTTGAACTTAATAGTTACTTGAAGGGTAATGAATGAAATTTGTTAAATTATTAACTAAAAGTTTTGTGCAAATAAAAATGTACAGTAAATCAAAGTATTAGATTTAAAATCTAAATAGCTCATTAAGCGATAGAGCTAAGGAGTACGAAATTACGTTTTATTATAAAAAATTTCAATTTCATATAATTTGGAGAAAATAATGTAATATCAATAAAAAAAATTTACAGTGCGGCTTCAAAGTTTTCTACGTACTGTAGTAAATTTAGTAGACCTTATCGATTCTTAAAAATGGAACTGGACAGGGAAACCTTAAATCCAAAAAGTAACTTTTTCACGTACAAAATGTTGAAATCGCCTGATGTAGCGTTTTCCGGCAATACTTGATTATTGCAAATCAGAAATTAAAAGTGATATTATTTTATTTAATGAAAAACATGGCACTTCAAACAAAAATAAAAATAATAAAGTACCAATTATTCAACAGAATCCGTTCATACAAACTTTTAAACAATTTCAAAAGCCACTTTTTCATTTCATTGGGAAGAAGAAGGAAAATTATGTCTTTCTAAATAATGAAATATTTTGAAAGTTTTTTAAATACATTTAATGTTGTTAAAATATTTATTATGTGCAAAGTCCGAAAATAATTTTAAGAATTTCCAAATTTTTAGGATTTTTAAGTAAATTTATCCTCTGACATATATTTGCTAAGAAATTCAATATAAACAATTCTTTTTATTCACTTGCAAGAAAAAATAGGCACGCGCATTGTGATTCTTTTCTTATGCATCAGGAAAAGAGCTAAAAAGCAAATCCGTTGAGATTACCCAACTTAAAAAATCCATGTGGATTCAGTCTGAATCCAATTGAAATCAGACAAATTCTGGTGGAATCAGACTGAATCCGACTGATTTTTTCAACTGGGTAAAGACTTCTTTACGTTCTACAAAATTAGTTTTGTTAAAGCTTATTTTTAAAAGTTTTTAAACCAAAACAATTAAATAATTGTTGTTTTTAGAGGAAATAGTATTATTATTTTAAATTTTAAACATATTGATTTACAGATTTTCGATAAGCCCATCTCACCTCGGTTTTTATTACATATAATAGAAAAGAAACCTCAAATCTAATAAACAAAAGTTTTATACGCATAAGCAAACTCTAAAGAATATTTACCATCGGTGGAGCCCTCAATTATCGATATAATTGTGTGAAAAAATACGTTTTTGAATTGAAGACTTCTCTGTTCCGTTATTCACAATCAAGAAGGTCTAGTAAACTTCTTACTGCCCGTATAAAAATTTTAACCCGCACTAGAAATAAGCGGAATGATTCTCGTAAACAGTAATTTAATTATTTTTTATTAATATTTCTGTTAGTCATTTTTAAACATATAATTAATCGGGGATTTTTACTTACAAAATATCCGATTGTTTTCGTATTTTTGAGGTACAACTTGAGCAAATTACAAGTAGTTAATAATTAATCTGTAACGATAATTATAAATGAGTAATATTTTTAGTGCGTTGTAAAGATAAGACTTTTCTTTATCTAAATATATTTAATAGCAAACAAAATGTTTTTAAATTATTTTAAATATTAATATTATTTAGAAACATTTAACCTCAAATAAAACGTTTTTAATAAAAACTTTAAACCATTGTTCGATTGCAAAGATTATTTTTTCGAAATTATACGAAATTGATATTGTTTATCATTAAAAGTAATGTCGTATTCCCCAGCTCTATCGCTTAATTATCTACTTAGTTTTTCAATTTAACGCCTTCATTTATTATCGCATTTTTATTTACACGAAAGTTTTAGTTATTAATTTAAAAAGTTTATTTAAAAAGTTCAATTGATTAAACTTTAGGTAACCTTCAAGTTCAAGCTTTATTTTAATAAACAGATTTATTTCAATAAACAGCAGAACGCTAGAGCGCTTGATGCACGTTTACGCGCCGAAGCCGCGACGGGAGATAAGAGAGCAAACGCTCAATTAGCGCGATTCTCTTTCAGACGATGAATTTCCCAATTTTGAATTGTCGATATCTTGCATCCCCTTAAAAAAATGCGAAATAAAGCATTTATAACAAGTATTTTTATTAAACGTCACTTTATTACTCGTAATAAAAATTATACATATAAAAAAAAAATTTAGTCATCAGTATTCTTTTGTATTTTCCTTCTCTTCTTTTCTTCATGATCTTCATTGTGTTCCCCAGACCGACTGAAAAAATTGATTAATTTATGTAAATTACATTTTTTTATAATAGGTTTAACTAAATAATCTTCGTTGCTTACGAGTTATCATCGCCGGGGGGTCGCAGTTCTTTCAGCTCTGCTTCTAATGTTTTGATTTTCGCATTTAATTTCCCCGTTTGGGTTTTTAAGTAGCGAATAAATTTTCGGTCCTTTGCAGCATTCTGAAAAAATTTTAACGTTTTTTTCTTAATATGTTCTTTCAATATTAGGACAAATTTTAATAATTCCAGAAGACAGAAAAAGCAAGTTAAGGTCAAAGTAGGGTTGAAGTTAGCTACGTGTTTGTGTAATAAAGAGAAAATAAGATAAAGTATAGTAATAGGCTGTGTGCGCGTGTAAAACAGCAGACAAGTTACTCAGGCGAGCGAGAAAAGTCGGGAGACCGTACAAAGATCAGGGCTTCTCGCTTTCTCGCTCGTTCTTTGAATTCGAAAATATGTTATTAATTAATCCATGTAATCCATTTTCCATATAATGCTTCGTTAAATGTAGGGCTAACTTTAAGGATTTTTTCTATAAATATTACGCATATATTAATAAAAGTACATGTTGAACTAAGGATTCTAAAGAATTCTTTAGCAATTCTTTTACTTAAAGAATATTATATTGATGTCACACTTAAAAATAAATTTAATAATATTTAACTACAAATAATTAAATGATTTCAACAAATTTAAAAAGAAAAGAAAACTATCTTGCTTTTAAAAATTCTTTCAACTTTCATTTATAATATCACTTCTTAATTGTTTAATCTAATCACTAAATACTGTTAAAATATTTCCAGTGTATAAGAAACTTATGAATAAGCTTGAATAAGGTTATTTAAAAAAAAACATTCAACATTTACAATCATTCATAATTGTAAAAATAAGGTGTAAAAACTTCAAATGAAAATATATCACACAAGTTACTCTGTGAATGTATATGCTGTAAATAATTTTACCATATTTAATGAGCAGATCAAATAATGTAAGAAATGCTAAAAATTCTAAATTTACTATTTGCTGACTCAGTTTCTTCCTTTGACTTCCTTCGACTACGATCAGTAAATTCTTACAATATTTGTTTAAAATGTTTTCAGCGGATAGATAGTTCAGAATATGCTTGTATTATATATAAAGTAATAATTTAAGAGAAATAGAAACAGCATTTTTGAGAAGAAAGAAACTAAGTTTACGTACAGTAAATTTTGCATTTTTACCTCTTTTAATTTTTTGCATGATGTGCAAAATGTGTTTCTATAGGATCTGGAACTAAACAAAGTATATTGTGATTAATTAAATAAAATGAAATGTTTATTTAGTAATGAAATTAAAATAATTACTTTTCCGGATCTGGTAGTGTAACGTAATTACCCATCTTCGCTTTTAAAGAAAAGAAACAAACTTTTTAAGCGCGCGTGTGGTACTATTGCACGGCTTTCACACAACAAACAAACAAAGTTTAGGAGCTCGCGCGCTGCGTTGAGCGAGAGAGTAGGGGTTTCAGTAGCATTTGTTTATGCGAAAGCCCTTTGTGCTCTCGCGCCAATTTTTCATTCTGAAGACGTCCGTTCTATCGAACAGTTCGCGCGCAGAAAATTTAACTTTTTCGGTTACTTTTTTTTCGCAATTAATCGTTTTCAGATCGTCTCGATTGAGATTGTTCGGAGTGTTTTAGTGTGCTTTAAGTGATTTCTGTTGGGTAAATTGATTTACGATGAATTTACGCGACAGTATGGATTGCCCTAAGCTGAAAGTCGTCTCGCAGGAGATGGCTTGCAATGCAAAACATGTGGGAGAGGTGAGGATTGACGGGGATGTTTTGCTGAGAGTAAGTTTTAATATTATATAAATACTATATACTTGTCTGCATATGTTTTCAATATTTTTTTTGATTAAAGTTAAAAAAATGAGGATATATATATATATATAGATCTCTTTCAAAAAATATTAATCCGAAATATTACGATAAGTGCATTGTGCAGAAAAATATTTGTTACTATTATTATTTAAATATGATTTTTTTTTCATCAGATCTGCATACGTTTAATAATTATTGGTTTTCTAAGATTCACTGTAATTGTTGAATTGAAAACAGTTTCTTCTTTTTATAAATGTACTGTCTACATACATAAATGAAAAGCACGTGCGTATAGCGTATATATTTACATGAGCGGTGCTTATGCGACATTTAGACTTAAAAATGGTCGAATCTTTAGTTATACACCCTTGCAGCCGTCGTGACGCCACGCGTGGTTTTCGAATGTGTGATTCGTAACTTCTAAAATTTACAGTTTTCGATGGTTTTCTCCGGCATTAACGAGCGTGTTGGAATTTATATTGTATTTAAATGTTTTACTTTTTAATTTTAAATTTATCAACAAAATGATACATATGTTTTTAATACATAACTACAATATTTATTCTGTAGTTTTAATATGTATAAAAAAATGGTGTAAAAGCATTATTAATAATAAAAAAATTTTTAGTGTTTAAAACATGTATATGTAACATTTTGTTGATAAATTTAAAATTAAAAAGTAAAATCAACATTGAAATACAATGTTACATACTTGAATTAAAAAAAAAAGTGCAAAAATTCATACTAGCGTGCGGCAGTGTTTGAAAGCTTGCGATGTCCAAAGCAAATTCTAGTTATTCGAGAGCGCCGCGAACCTGGGCTACTGGTGGCGCGGCGGGAGCATGCGAGCGAGCGACGTCGGAGAAGCGGCGTTACTCAGCGAGGCGACTGTATCTCAACTGCCGGCGTAGTCTCCACTTATGCGTGACGTAACGAGTACTACCCTTGCACCGAGCCGCTATATGCAGCTACAATATAACATTTGTAACTATATCAATCATTAAAGTTGTTTATTTTTAGTGCTATAGGTTCAGTTACTTGGGTTATACTTTCTTTTTTATAATTCAAAAAAGATTCGCAATGTAATTTTTATTTTTTATTTAGTTATTGACGTTATAATGACAATCGCTATGTCATATACTTAACACTGGCCCTTTTTCTCGCGTCGTGCATTATTAAATCTATTTTAAGTCCGCATTTTATTAAATTACATACGTATTCTTATAATCAGATATTTTCTAATATTTGCTACTATCTGCGTAAGTTGAATGCGTTGATGCAATTTGAATTAATTGTTCGACTACTTATTGTTTTAATGCCGAGTTTCTTATTTGTATTGTTACTGACAACTATCATTTTAGGCAATCACTAATATTATTTTGAAGAAGACAAATGACAAGTTCGGATAACCTTGCTTTTATCATTATTGTGTTAGAGTTTATTGATTATTAATTAGTAGTAACTGAATACTTTCTTTTATATTAAGTCAATTCTCAATTTTTTAATAATTAAACATAATCAATTTATAAAGATTGAAACATAAATTATAATTAGAAAAAAAATGTAAAGGATTTATTAGACGTGATAGAATCTGTTTGCACTGTACGGCTACGTCACAGCTGATTCCTTATCGCTGACTTTGAGTTATGCTGCGAGTTTTATATTCTGCTTTCCGCGTGAATGATTTTCATTGTTTTATAGGTTTGCAGAAACAGCTGGGTGTTTCATTTTTCTAAAATTTGTTTTTATATTTTCTCCCTTGTTTCTTAATCTAGCGACCCTCCCTTGTAACTGACGTAATGCAATCTCAGGGTCAATCGTTCTCCACCTCTCTTAAAAAGTTTATTATATACATATAGCGAAACATGTATAAATTGGAAAATAGCATTAAAATTTAAGCAATAAAATTTATTTAAACTGACAAAAATTACTTAAAATGTGTTTTCAGATTTTATCCGAAATTTGCATTTCTAATACAAATTGCACCAACTAAATTTTGAAAATAAAAACTTTTGTCAAAAGAATTTTTAATTTATCAGTAACAAGTTTATTATATGCATATAGCGAAACATGTATAAATTGGAAAATAGATTTTTTTAAAGTACTTGAAGGAGCCAAATCATTTCCAATTCTCATCGTAAATGCGCGCCGTATTTACAATATTATTTTTCGGCCGCTCGACGGCGTGAGTTCTTGGAACGACTCGGCTGACCTACTTAAGCCGTCTAGAGGAGGCGCCGTGGTTTTCGACTTGCTTTTGAGGATCATTAAAGTTAATTTAAAGTGACGAAATTATTTAAAATGTATTTTCCGATTTTATCCGAAATTTGCATTTCTAATACAAAGTGCACCAAGTAAATTTTGAAAATAAAAATTTTTGTCAAAAGAATTTTCAATTTATCAGTAACAAGTTTATTATATACATATAGCGAAACGTGTATAAATTGGAAAATAGGTTGTGTTTTAAAGTATTTGAAAAGAGCCAAATCATTTCCTATTCTCATCGTAAATGCGCGCCGTATTTACAATATTATTTTTTGGCCGCTCGATTGCGTGAGTTCTTGGAACGCCTCGGCTGACCGACTAAAGCCGTCTAGAGGAGGTGCCGTGGTTTTCGACTTGCGTTTGACAAGCATTAAAATTCATTGAAACTAACAAAAATGACTTAAAATGTATTTTCAGATTTTAACCGAAATTTGCATTTCTAATACAAAATGCACCAACTAAATTTTGAAAATAAAAATTTTTGTCAAAAGAATTTTTAATTTATCAGTAAAAAGTTTATTATATATATATATATATAACGAAAGATGTATAAATTGGAAAATAGTTAATTCCTTAAGCTAAAACTTAAGGAATTTCAAAAATTCTGTTTTTTAGAATTTTAAATATTTCAATAACAAAAGAATTATTTACATTTTGTTTGCTGTTCATTAAACTCTAAAATGGACATAGAAAAATAAAATAGTAATACAAAAATAAATAATTAATTCAATATAGAATAGTTTGAAATTAATTTGGTTGAAATCGATTGTTTTTAATGAATTTCAGAGATAATATTGCAATGTTAAATTAGTAAGGAGGAAGCTCAGTGTCAATGAATTGGCAGCGGTTTTTTTATGTAGATAGGGACTTCTGTCTTAAAAAGGATTAAGCAGAGTATTATATATACAATACTCAATCTTAAATACAATATTTTATTATATACTATAGCTGACGATATAGCACCGGATTGATTTTCTTTAAAATGTTCAGCGTAGAATCTGCGCCAAATTTGGAGGTTGGATTTTCATGCTGGACAGAGCTACATCGTTCTCTGCGCCGCAATTCGCAAATTTGAAACCTTATTTTTAAAGTAATTTTTTCCATACCTTTCTGACACATGACACTGGTTTAGTTTTCTTCAAAATGTTTCGCGCAGCATATGTGCCAAATTTTGACGTAGGATTTTCATGCTGGACAGAGCTGCATCGTTCTCTGCGCCGCAATTCGCAAATTTCGAACCTTATTTTTAAATTAATTTTTTCTATACCATTCTGACACATGAGACTGGTTTAGTTTTCTTCAAAATGTTTCGCGCAGCATATGTGCCAAATTTTGAGGTTGGATTTTCATGCTGGACAGAGCTAAACCGTACTCTGTGCCGCAATTCGCAAATTTCGAACCTTATTTTTTAATTAACTTTTTCCATACCATTCTGATGACATGGTACTGGTTTAGTTTTCTACAAAATGTTTCGCGCAGCATATGTGCGAAATTTTGAGGTTGGATTTTCATGCTGGGCAGAGCTACACCGTACTCTGTGCCGCAATTCGCAAATTTCGAAACTTATTTTTAAATTAACTTTTTCCATACCGTTCTGATGACATGGCACTGGTTTAGTTTTCTCCAAAATGTTTCGCGCAGCATATGTGCCGAAATTTAAGGTTGCATTTTCATGCTGGGCAGAGCTACACTGTACTCTGTCGAAATTCTCGAATTTCGCGGCTAATTTTTAAGTAATCTCTTTCAATACTACACTGAAAAAAAATATACTATATTGAAGTGAATTGTAGTTGATTCAAGTAAATTTACTTAAATGTTGTAATTTTTTTTTCAGATTATTCTAACGTAGTTTAGTAATAAAGAATTCTGAAATTAATTTGTATTGAAATTCATAAAAGTATTGATATTGTTTTTTCTAATGGCCCAACAATAATATTAAGTGGTTGGAAACAACGAAACGTGTAATCCCACACTTGTGGCACAAGTACGTAAGGACACAACAGCCAGCGCGTTGCGGGAGGACAGCTTGGTGTTAGTCGCGGGCGCGTGGTGGGGGCGTGCTAGCGGGACTGGCAGCGATGAAGCGATTACTCACCTAGCGCCCTACTACTCCCGTCAACAGTCAGTACAGTCTCTTGGCTCTTATAAAGTTAATTATTAAATTGTCTATTGCCCGTATCCCCAAATCTATTAATCGGATCGAAAAAATTCAAACTGACGTAGGTCTTGGAATTTTCTCAGCTATCCACCCGTACCCTTCTGGTGCGACGATTTTCAACATCGTGTGTACATAGATATATACATATCCTTGCTGTGAAAAACTTTTAATGATCATTCATTAACATAAAATATTTGTTTAATTTTTTTAGTTTCTGTTAGACTAGGTATGATTTCCTTGTATATCATATGCAGACAAATGTAGATATTTATTGCATGATCAATGATAAAGATGATGTCATGTTAAAAATTAGCAGTTGCTTCGCGGAAATTTTTAGCTTCATTTTCATCTTCAAGTTAAAAAGTTATTAAGGTTGTAATGGCTCGATTACATAAAATTTATATTAAAAGTACAAAAAAATAACCTTGAAGTCTTTACGTTTCTCAGGCAATAATTTCTTATCTTTTAATAAATTAAATTATAGATGATTTTATGTAACTTTTTATATTCATAGATTGCTACGAGGTTGAAATTTCGTAATGATTCCAAGTTGAGAAACAGAGTGAATTATTTATGGAATCGACCTAATTCTAATTTGCAGAAAATGGTGGAATTAAATCTGCAAAAGACAAGAATTGTGAAAGAAAATGGGAAGAAAGAAGAAAAGAGAAGAGAAGAGAAGAGAGAAAGAAAAGAAGAGAAGATCAAGAAAAACAACGATTTTAAAATTATTGACGTTGTTGGAGATGGTAATTGCTTGTTTAGATGTTTTTCGAAACATTTAACAGGCAATGAAGAATCCCATTTGGAAATAAGGAATGCTGTTGTAAATTACACAGCTGAAAATTGGAATGATGAAGTTGATAATTTGTTTGCCACCATTCCCGAAGAAGAGGAAACATACTCAAATGCTTCTGAGTATGTACAGAAGATGAGTAAAGATGGAGTATACGGCACCGATTATGAAATTGGTGTGTTTGCTCGACTGTATGCTTGTGATGTAACTATATACAGAGAGATTGGGACAGACATACAAAAATTGCAGCCTTTGGAATGTGGAAAAGCAAACTGCTCTTCATTGGATTTACTTTTTCGTGGCCACGCTAGACGTGGACATTGGTTAATTTTAAAAAATGGAGAGAGAACAATTTGCGAAGCTGAATGTTCCATTAAAATTAACAAACAATTAGATACTCTCCAGGAGAAGAAGAAACAATCAAGAGAAGAAGACAGTGTACTAATCGGAGAAGTTACAGATAACCTGTCCATTAATGACAATGGTGCCGACGAAAACAGTTGTGAAGTGGCTAAGGTACCTGTTATTGAGGAAAATAAAACTCCATCTTGTTTTGAAGAAAAATCTTCTAAATTGTTAAATGAAAGAGAGTCTGTTCCTGCCTGCCAATCTGAGGCAAATGTTAGAGTAGCTCGGAAGCGAAATGTGAAAATACCATGCTACTCGGAAAATGTACTTGAATTTTTTAATAGCAATTATGAAGATGAATATCAATTCAACTCGGAAAGTGAAAGAAAAAGAAAATCGAATAATATTGATGTTTCTTCAAGTACATCTGATACATCTGATTCGGAATTTGAAAAACAGATTGAGAGACCGTGTAAGCCTAAAAGAATGCCAATTTTCTGCAAGCATTTAGTAGAAATAGAATTTGAAACAGGCCGAATTCAGGATGCTTCCGGTGTATCTACAGAACAGAAAATAAGATCCTTAATAGATAACTTGATGAAGAAAGAAGTAAAGTCTCCATGCATGTTATCATTTTATGGGAGTATCCGCTTTAATATTATTAAAAGGCAAATTGTTTGTTATGCAAGCTGTAAAAGGGCGGATCATACACAACGCTTTCAATTTAAAATTGATAATATAGATGAAGACGTTGCTTGTCTTTTGGTCTCCAGCGATCAAGAATTGACATTTACTCATGAATGTAGTGAAGCACATATTAATCGACAGCTGCGAAATACTCGACGTGAGGAAGTTAAGAGTCGTTTAGTGTTTATGAATCCAAAGCAAATTTTTGATGAAATTGTCAAAAACACTTGTCCCGAATTACGAGCAGATGGGCACAATCAAGATATTGTTAGCATGAATGTTCTTTATACAGCAAAAGGAGAAGAACAGCGCAAAGAGCGTTTAACTCTGCAATCAAATGACATCGGAGATTTAATGCAACTGCGGATACAAGAGAGTAAATTAAAAGATCCATTCTTAAGAACGGCTGGTCTACCATTAAGAGCTTTAATGTTCACAGAAGAAGATCTCTTAGTCATGAGGAACCAGAAGAACATCATTCTACATTGTGATGCTACTGGTGCTATCGCACGGATTCCAAAAAACGTTGAAAGCAAGAAGCTGTTTTATTATTGCATTTTAGCTAAGCACGACATAGAACTTGTAAAGCTTTGCCAAATGATATCATCAGAACATGGCGTTGAATCTATTACCGACTTTTTATTGCGGTATAAAACATTCGTTAAAGGAACATTGAAGAAATGGCCATTAGCCCGCGCTATAGTTGTAGACTGGTCTTGGGCTCTTATGCATTCTATAATAGAATCATGGAATTTGATGAGTATAAATGCTTATTTGGATATGATGTACGATTTTTGTACAAATAAAGCCGAAATCCAAAAGCACGTAACTATTTTGAAACTATGTTATGCCCATTTTATGAAAAACGTATCAGTGGTGATAGACAATACTTATCCTGTAAAGAAGCAACAAAATAAAGAAGAATTTAAAGATTTTAAATCAGTTCTACTTAACTGCTTTGGGTTGCTTTGCTTATCCAGAAACATTAAGGATATGGATTGTGTGTTCCAACATATGTGCTTGATATTGTTATCAAAATATCAAAAAACTGCTAATGACAGCATCATGGTTTTAGGAAATCTGAGCAAGAGAAATAGTGAAAAATTGCAAGTTGTTGAAAGTGTACAAGATGTACAGCAAAATGAGTATGAGGAGATTATTACTGCGGAAACTAAAAGTGACAGTATTTATAGAAAATCTCCGTTTTATGTGAGATATAATAGATTTTTGTCACGCATTCAAGATGCAGTAGAAACAAAAGAATGTAGCATTGAAGACAGCGCTGAAAATAAATACTATGCACCAGAAATAGTTGAATACGCAATAAAAAGATGGATACCTTTCGTTATTTTCTGGAGCTCCATGGATTTGGATATGATCGATCCGTCAATATCTAGAGTGAGCAATGCCTACATTGAGAGTTCGTTTAGAAATGTGAAAGAGTTCGTGTTTAATCGAACTCCTAATACTTCGATCGCTGACCGTGTTCGTCAGTTAAAGAAAGCTCGCAGTACAGTTATGGCCAGAATAAAATTAAATGTAGATTTAAAAGGTAAATATGTAACACAAAAGAGCAAATATAAACAAGTTACAAAAGAAAAAAGGCCTGATGATGAAAAAAATGATAAATTAAATAAAAGCTTTAAAAAACCGAAAATAAGTGACGCATTAAGTGACACAGAAGATCCTGCATCGCATCCATTACCAGAAGAAGAATGGAAGAAAAAAACTAGAAGCATGAAACGTAAGTTTACCCACGGAGACGGACTAAAATTGCAGAGGTTAAGTGACAATATTGTTGAAGTAAATAGAAACAATTTATTAAAAGAAGAACCAAATAATAATAAAAAAAGAAAGATTAGCGTTGAAATTGACGAAACTGTTTCACAAAATATTCCAAATGTAGCCGAAAGCGAAAGTGACGACGTTGGAAAGCTGCACGAAATAATGGAAGTCGGAAAGAAACAAAAGAGCGCAGAGAAATTCTATAATGGTTTAATGAAAGATGATAGTTATTATATGGCATCAAAATCTAGTAGAATTACAGTTGGATACTATCAAACAAAAAATACTGCTTCAACAAATGTCCACCAATTAACAGCAAAAGAATTTGCTACCCTGCAAAAACCAAGATGGATAGATGGAATTGTAATAGATTGCTTCGTTGCTACACGAATTGACAGTTGGGAAAATGTCACATGCATTACCACAGATGACACATCAGTCATAATAGGAGGTAACAGCGAAAAAAGAATTGATAAAAGTAGAAGCATTTGTAAAACTAATCAGCCGCTGAAAGAAATCTTGTTTCTGCCTTATGTATATTATGGACATTGGCGACTATTAGTAGCTAATATAAAAGATCAAACAATATTATTCTTAGATCCATATGAAACCGGAATGGATAAAGAAAGAGCTTTAAAAGCCTTCAAAAATTTCTTATATTACTGTGATAAGAAATCAACTTTAAGGCAGCTGCTGAATATTATATGGAAAGAAATAACAATAGATCAGCGTCCATATCAGCACAAAAATGATACGGATAATTGTGGATTATATATAATGTATTATATGGATTGCTTAGGTAAAAAATGTCCATTGGAAAGCACTTTCGATCCATATAATTATAGAAAAACTGTAGCACATGAATTATTGCTACTTTCAGAAAGTATGACTGAAGTATGCATCCATTGCTTTTCAAAAAATAACATAGATATGATACTATGTCAAATATGTGAACGAAAATGCCATAAAGAATGTTTGTTTAAATCTGAGTTAGACACAGAAAACGAAGAAAAAGAAGAAATTTCAGTAAAGCGCAAAAAGAATCATTCAGATAAACATATTGATAATACTGAAGATTACAAATGTAAGCTATGTCGACGATATGAAGCAAGAGAGAACGGTTAGAAAATAAATTTTCTGTAGAGAAACAGGAAACATCTGGAGAAGAAAATAATATAAATAAAGTAAGTATAAACAATAAATAAACAATATGTCTGAGATACGGGAAAACAGTAAGTATAAAAAAGAATGTTATGTGCCAAAATATTCCTTCACGAGAACAGTAAGTACTCATAAAAATTTATCAAATCTGTTAACAATGTAAGTATATAATAGTTCAATTGATCAGATATTTTTATATTTGACTTCAGATTTGATGTTGTTCCAAGAAAGCGCACATTCAAGTAAGTATCAATTAAATGTTAATTGATTTATTTTTCTGCTCACAACAAACATGTTAACTGTAAAGTTTGAACTAAAATGTTATCTTATAAATGTTTTGAAAGGATGGTATTCTTGTCAGAAGGGTCAGAAGACCCAACCATCTATTGTAAAATAGAACTCCAGACAAAATCATCATCCTTTGCAAATAATATTAATTTAATTACTTGTAATACAATGTATGTACAAAGAAAAAGTAAAACTTTACAGAATTCCACATGCACAAGTAGCACACAATAATAAACTATAAATATTGCATGATTAGTTGATAGGCCAGGTGTCAGTAGACCCCGAGCATGTTTCAACAAAATATTAATCCTGTAAATTTAAAGAAAATATAAAACCGAGGTCAGTAGACCAAAAATCAACGAATAGTGTCAGCAGACACATTCGCAAATTGTAGATGTAAGAATATTATTAAAAAACCATTGGTCAGTAGATCAAAATACATAAAAGTGGACTAGGCCTACGGGGGATACCACTTAAAAAAAGCGCGCCTACATATTTACCGCAAGGTGGTGTGGAAAAAATATGACGAAAAAAAAGAAACAAATATCTACCATAGAAACACGCAGATGCTACGCAGATTTGACACGTTTACACTTGTAGATGCTAACCTCGTAATCAATGGAATATTGGTGAGTGTTGATAATTTTCTTGCCATTATTTTTAAAATTGGATATTTAATTTTGTACTTTTTAAGCGTTCGTAAAGGCTTATTCCGGGGGATGGATTCGTTTCAAAATCCACATAGTTGTAGTATTTCATATGCATTACAAGACAGAATAATAAAAAATTTGTCAATGTGCATATTTTTCCTGCGAATATTTGTACGTTTCAAATTTTGAATTTTGAATTTTCTCCCCTTTACGCGCTCGTAAGGGAAGGTTCCGGGGGATGGATTTTGTTGGAAATGCACTGACTTGTAGTATTTTTAATTCTCCACAAGAAACACCAACAACAAATTGGTCAATGTTGAAAGTTTTCTTGTGAATAATTGCTAAAGTCTGAATTTATGAATTTTCTCCCCTTTACGCGCTCGTAAGGGAGGGTTCCGGAGAATCGACATTTTTGAAAATGCACAGGGTTGTAGTATTTGACATGCCCTACAAGAAACCGCAATAAAAAATTTGTCAATGTTGAAAGTTTTCCCCGCAAAAATGATTAAAGTCTGAATTTATGAATTTTCTACCCTATACGCGCTTGTAAGGAAAGGTTCCGGGGGATGAATTTTGTTGAAAATGCGCATAGTTGTAGTATTTTGTATGCCCTA
>UCOM01003775.1:0-15779 GCA_900474385.1 Ormyrus pomaceus
CTCCCACCCACGGCCGTTTAATTCTCTCGAACGAGCAGACATTTCGCCCACGTGTCAAGAGCATTCGTGTACCTGTCGGTCGAGCGGACGGACGGACGTAGCCCGGCAATCGATGAACGCGTGCCGCTGACGCGGCCGGCCAGTCGTTACTCAAAATTGACTATGAAATGCGCGCGCGCGCGCGAGCCTGGAAAATCATGAAATTTCATTCCGAGAGAGAGGGAGAGAGAGGTATAATGCGCCGCGCGGACGCGAGAGAGCCTCCTAAAAATAACGGGCGCCGATTTTTATCGCCCCGCTAACGAGGCGCAAGAGGACAGCGGGCTGTGCCGGTGAGGTTTTCGCGCGGCCGAATGACGATTCGAGCCCCGTTGAATGACTTGACGGACGTCGTTTCTTCGTGGATAATGGAGCGATTTCATAGGCGTAAATAGGAGTTATTAGAATATTTTAGTGCGTTCGTTTAGTAAATTCACCTTTTCAATAATATATAGGAATTGTGCAATTTTCGTGCTGTTAAAAAATAAAAATAAAAAATCAACATAAATTAAAAGATACATAAGTATTTAAAATGAATGCTTTTCAATAATTGTGAGTGTATTCACTTTATTTTGATGATTTTAAATGTGAGTTAAAGATATTCGAAACATCCTTACCGATGACATTGTTGACTTTTCGTCCTCTTTGAAATTAAATTAAAATTTGCCTTCGATCCGCGACGGGCGCCGACGCGAGGCAGAAGCCGCGGCTCTCCCGTGAAAACATGCAAAAAACCTTGGCAAGCGCGCCAGGTAACTCTAATTTTCTGCGTCAATAAATCAGCAGGGAAGTTTATCGCAAAACCGATCACACTCTCGCCTGCTGCTCCTATACACATCGGGCGCCGAATGCAATATAAATTACTTGCCGCGGCGGCGGCGGCGGCGTCGCTCCCATAAAAGCCTCGAGGAGCACGCGAGGAAACCCGGGGGCGGCGGCGGCGGTGCGCGCGGGGAGGAGGTAAGTCTCTCCGGGCGAGCTCCGGCACGTCCCCCCCCACCCGCGAGCGAGGGGGAATATCCGAGGCATCAGCCAGCCGGCACGGGCATCTGCACCTCGAGCAAATATTGGTACGAATCGCGCGTGAAATCGCGGGGGCGAAAGAGAGAGAGAGAGAGAGAGAGCCGGGGCGCCGCTGGATTTTCCCTGGTAATGAGTTCATTTGCTGGTAGTTTTGTAGCGTCGGTTAGGGATTGCAGAATTTTAGGTTCGGGGGATGTTCAATGAGTGCGCAAGCCGAGCAAATTTTCAATTGAATACTGTAGGTTGTCGTGAAAGGATAAGTGGTGGTGGGATATTCCGAAAAAAAACACGACGTTGGAGCTTCGCATTGTCCGACGGCTTCGACGGGAAAGAGAACGAGACCGCGAGACGATCGCGCAAGACGTCTACCGATGCGACATACAAAAAGAGGGGGGTACTCGATTCGCACGCGACAGATCGCTCACACACACATTAATTTCCGCACTCGCGTAGAAAAAGGGCTCAGCGGCCCGAACAATGAGGTTGACGGAATTTTTTTTAAATAGCGAATGATGTGAATCGATCACATTTCATAATTAGATAGCTTATTTTTTATGCATTTACATCTGAAATAAATCTGTTCTTAATCTATTTTTATTTTAACACATCTTCAGGATTTATTTTAAAGATTTATTTTTTATTTTCAAGGTTTTTCCGGATTTTGAAAAAAATATGGTTACGCATAACATAATATCAGCAGTCGAACTTCACAAATAATCTTTTATATAAATCATAATTTATGAAAACCCAATATTCTTCTAGGTTTCTCACAGACACGGTACAACATAACAGCTGTTGATGTCCAAAATAATCTTCGACATAAATCATAAATAATCCTTGAGGTAATCTTACATCAGTACAATTTCAACCTAAAGGCATAGTATAAAAGCAGCTTTTGCAGCTACAGAAATGTGAACAGTCCAGCTTTGCTCAGTCAGAAAGCAAGAACTAAACTTACTGTTTTAAAAATGAAGGGCTTAATTATTTTTGGATTATTATCAGTGTGTCTTGTTGGAGTCTATAGTATATTATGAACTTTGAAAAGTACACCTGTGACTCTGCGTTTTTTTAAATTGAGTCTTTTTTTAAACTTGTTATTCTGCAATTCTTCATTTCAGTTATCAGTTTTTTCACTTCGGCAATGCAGAAAAATACTGTTTCACTGTGAAGAGGATAAATATTCGTGCCTCGTTTAAACATTTTTTCAACGTACCAAAAGTTTCAATTTCTATTTTTCTTGGTCCTGAGCCAGAGTCAAGGCTGCACTTTTATCCAAACTTTCCGGTCATAACTTTTATTAGGTGCACCTAAAAGCAGAACTTCGACCCGTTTTATCAAACTTTCAAGGAAAGAATTAGAATACATTGGACACGTGCCAGATGAAACTATTAGACACAAACAAATTTTTCAAGTAACTGAGCGCAAATCCATTAACCTTTTAGGTATAGTAGGAATTTCCTTTTGACCGATTTTTACAAATCTTTACATTAAGGGATATTTTTTATTATTAATTGTGTGTATTTATGTTGACAAAGTTGCATCAATAGAATCACAAACTTGCAAATATCAATTGGTAAACAAAAATGTGCAATTTTATTTCCAACTGTCTACGAAAGCGACACTAAAATAAACATCTTTATCTACTTGCAGTATTATCAAAAACAAAGTTTAACGATTTATAAGCATCCATTAAAGTTTTAAAAAGCCATAAAACACAACCAAAACTATTCGCAAGGTCAAAAAAAAACAGCCGGAACATCGACGCCGTATCGATGTCCAAACGATCCAGCGGCGCGACCGAAAAGCACTTTTCCGAAGCTGCAGCGGCATAAATCAACCGCGCTGCTCGTCTGCGCCACGAGCTCTCGGCGGCGCTTCAATTATATCCTTTCGCGCTTCAAAACCGGGGGCTCTTCGACGCCGCCGTATTTTCGGCATTCATCGGCGATTCATCGGCGCGCGGACCGCAACGTAAACGCCACAAAGTACCGCGCGGGGAGAGCCAGCCGATCGCGCATTGTTGCGCGAGTTCTCGCGTGCATAAAGAGAGCAGTGCGGCGGCGGCGGCTCGACGAGTCAATTATCAGCGGCCGCGCATTGTTTCCGACTTGCGGGCGAAATATAACGATCGTCGGCGGCCGCGGAGCAAAAAATTTAATAACGAGACGTTAATTGGATCGAGTGCTTTAACGCTCGGCCGACTCGAATTAGAGGCTGTTTTTTTTTTTGCTTTGCGAGGCGACGCGCGCGGCGACGTTTTTGTCCCCGTCGACGCTCTTCTTTGTCTCGCGGGAGAGAGAGAGAGAGAGAGAGCTGCCGATTCCCGCTTCTTTCCCCCTTTTTTTTCTCGGGGCTTATAGCGGGAGGAGCTCCGCGTTCTTGGCTCGCTTTTTCGCGCGATCGAAATCGCACAGGAATTTTGTAATTAAGAGTGGACGAATATTGTACTAGCTGCGAGGTATTAATATGCATTGTACGAGGACGGGGCTGCTCGTTGTTCGACGGATGTTATTTGTGTTATTAATGATTCCTTGATAAATGCACTATTGAATTCTTATTATTGTCTCGTTAAGTGAAAAATATTGGAATTTTTCTTTTGAGTTTAAATGAATTAGTTTAGTAAAATCTGTTAAGAGAATTGGCTGCTTTTTATGAAATAATGAACTATAGAATTGAATTATTGATGCTTTTTCAGCGTAAGTAATTCAATTTGTTTCATGAAAATTTCACTGATTAATGAACAGAAATCACAATCAAATGATGTAAAACACCATTAAAACGGATTAAAACATATCCAAAATAAGCCTTATCAAGATGAATCAAAAGTAGCGTTTTGCCTAGATATTAAAATAATTTTTTCCCTGTCCCGTGAAACATAATTTAACTACTTTTCATTTACAAACAAACTGATCGATTCCCCTCGTTGCAGAGAAAAAGAGTATATCTCGACATTAACTGGAAAATCACGTTTACCGACGCAATTTTTCATCCTCCGCAGTCACCTGTAACCCCGTCCACTTAATTATCCAGCAGCCAATAAATCCATTCGACTGGAATTCATAATTTAAAGGAATATACTCCGGCATCGATCCCCGTCAAACAAAGAGCCGTAGCCGCGGCTCGGGCTCTCTTAGTCTCGCTTTAATAAACATCAGAACAGCGCAAAACGAAGTATACGCGGGGCTCTCTCGGAGACAAGTGTAAGAGAAGCGAGAGGGAGAGAGAGAGAGATAGAGAGCAAGCAGAAGCGCGCCGGGAGGAGGAGCGAAAGTAGAAGGAGGCGGAGGATAGAGAGAACTTCAAACGTGATTTCCCCCGAGTCTCGGAACCGAAGCGTTTCCGGACGATGCGCCTCTCTCTCTCTCTCTCTCTCCCTCCCTCCGGCAGCGGTCTGCTGTCCGCGCCTATTTCGCCTGCAGGAGAGTTGCCCGATCATGCGTGCGTGACGAGATTCGAAAGAGAGGGAGAGGGGGAGAGAGAGGCCGGGCTAGCCGAATTGCGACGGGCGACGACGACGACGACGACGCTTTTTCGATGCAAATTTTCGGATAATTTTTGGCTCCCATTGTAGCGGAAGGGAGGATACGGCTTTCAAGCAATTAAGCGCCTTTTTGTTCTCTAGTCCCTTTTGGAAAAGTGATCTTTTCGGACAATGTTACAGAGTACAGCTGGCAGTACCCCAGCCACCCCCTTAATTATCGAACAGTCAATAAATTTATAAACTTTATACCCTTAGATTATCGCAAAAATGTTGTTCAAAACCAACTTCCGATCCCCAAAAAAGCGCCCAGTCCTCTTACTCAGCTCTACATCGCAAATCGAAAATTTAACGCAGCAGCGTCGTCGTCGTCGTCGTCGTCGTCGTCGTCGGCGGTGTCAAGCTTGTACCCGCGTCTCGCCGAAACCGAAAGGAGGAAATAAAGTCCCCCGGCCGTTCTCTCTCTCTCTCTCTCTCTCTCTCTCTCCGAAAGTTCGTCCATTAGCGATAACAATGAAAGATGGACCGGGAGAGCTCGGCGGGCGCGCGCGCGAGCGAGCGTCTGACAAACGCAGGCCGCTTGTTTTGGGCGTCGCTCTCCTCCCGAGTCAGCTGGAAATCGCCGCGGCGGCTGCGGCGGCGGCGCTTCGCTCCGCGTTTTGACGCGCGGACGCGTTTGACTGATGATTATTGGCCGGCGCCGACGCGCTGTCCACCTCTCTCCCCGTCTTGGCGCGGGGTGATTAATCGCGCCCGAGGCGCCCCGGAGATGTCCTGCGGAGTCGCGCCGAAATGCCGGCCTGCACCGGCCGCCTTGGGCAACGAGGGTTTTTGTTAATGAACGCAGCCGCGGGCCTCGATTATTGCGCGTCCGTCAGCGGTGGTTAATGGGGACTGGTGCTTGGAGATCGCTGATGATGTTCAATCCTTTAATTGTTGGATTTTTGGCGATTTTCGCGTAAATTTTGGTAAGAATGCCAGAAAATGTGGGGCGAAGCTTACGAGTAAACTTCGCTGTAATACGTCGTGAATAATGTTTTCTGGATAAACGATTTTATTTGTAAAACTTGTAAGATATTAGAAATTTTTACCGTATTTTCAATTGACTTATGCTGCTACAATGAAAAATTTAAAACAGTACATTTTTAGCATAAAGATATATGATGAAATAGATAAACAAAAAATACAATGCGCACCGAAAAACAGCTCATTTGAGAAAAAAAATTCAACTACCTTTTTCGTCGCGAGATTCGAATGTTATTCCATTTCCGGCGAAGAAAATATGTCAAGTAGACTTTAAAAAGAAAGTGGAATCCTAGATCAAATTGAATCATGAAATTCGAAATCCATCGCGCAAAAATATGGAAAGAGAAAAGGGGCGAAGTTTAAAAAAGTTTCCGCTTTCTTATTAGAAGCCGATATTCCCGGCCCAGGAAAAGGTTCTCGGCAATTGATCGGCAGAGAAAAATACCCCCTGGAAAAGGGGGGGGGGGGGGGTTGTTATCGCGCCGCCGCACACAAGTCAACGTGTGTACCAACGATAAAGTAGCCCCCGAGTTCCTCTCCGAAGTTCCTCGTTTGAGGTCCGACTATTATCGACGCGAATCCCGCCTAAGTGGCGAGATTAAAATGTGGGCCAGATAAAAGCCGTCCAAAGAGCTCCGACCTCGAGTCCGGACACATTTTCCAATGCAAAACTTTTTGGCTTTTCTTCTCGGGGGGAGAAACTTTCTCGACCCTTTTTCCGCTCTCTACCTCCCTTTTCCTCCTCTTTTTTTCTCCCCCTCCTTTTCGTTTCTAAGCATTTTTGTTTTCTTCGCAAAGGACTTTAAAATCCTTTTGCTCTTTTTGCAGAAAGATCATGAAGTGCGCGCGTTTCTAATATGATGGTCCTTGTCACATTCTACTATATTTTCTAGCATGTTGACTTGTAATAAAAAAATGTTACCGTAATAGAGTAGGTCCCCTTCAACCTCTTTAACCGAATAGTTGTGAACCGCACTAAAAATTATCCTACCGCCAATACTAATTCACATATTTCCTTCTGAAGTAAGTGTTGCAATGCAGGTTAAATTTATGTTTGCTTAAGCAGTGCGATGCACGGAAAAGAATCCGCCGAGTACAGAAGTGCGATGTACTCGCTAAAATGCGGAAAGAGCTGAGTTGCAATTCGGCAACTCAACTGATATATAAGAAGGCGCAAGTAATGACCGAGTGCATTCTGTTCTGATCCACGAGAGTGTACTGTGAGACTGCACCAAGATGTGTAAGATTGTTATTGTATTGTTATAATAAAGATTAAGATTTTTTCTATAATAATTTCTACCATATCCCAACGGTAAGATGCACCGAACAGTACTCGATAAATTTAAATTGCTCATATTAAAACTACCAGCGAGCGCTGGTAAACCGGTTTTTGTGCGTTTACAACCATTAGCCTCGTTATCAAACCGAATAAATAAACCCCCGCCTCGTTCAAAAAATAATTGAGCCTTTTAAAAGAAGCATTAATAAGATTTATCAGCGATGCTCGTCCAGATAACGAACGCAGCGAGAGATCTTCCGTTCATCATTTATAAAAGCCGGGCATTTATCTCATTTTCAAAGCAAACCCCATCGAGCGCAAGAAGGAGGGCGGGGGGGAAGGAAGGAGCGAACGGGCGAAAGAAAGAAAGACACAAAGAAGAGGAACGAGCGCAGAAATGGAGCCGAGGAGACAGAGAGCGCAGTTATCTTCCCGGCGAGCGACTGCGATACGTCTCGGGGCTCTGTATATACAGTTCCACGTAAACACGTACAGAATTTCTCCGTCCCCGGGATTGCGTTACCTAATCCGATTTAGTACTACGAGCGCTAATTAATCGGCCGTCTTCCTAAGGAAGCCCGCCTCCCGTAAGACGCGAGCGCGCGCGCGCGGAGAAATTGCGGTCCAATCAGGGTAATGTCGCCCCGAGTAACTGCGCGAGAGAGAGAGAGAGAGAGAGAGAGAGATAAGAGATCCCCGAGTCTTTTGCGAGAGCAAGAAATATCGCCGGCAGATCGGGGAATTAGCTTTGCCTTCGCGCGAGAACGCAGATCCGGCCGCGGCGATGCACTTTTCCGCCGGCGCTTGATTTCTTTGAAGGTCCTTTCGCGGCGAGGGACCAAAGTGGATTCGAGTGATGAATCAAAGGGCGATAAGTGAATAATCCAAAAACGCCGCGGCGTCTTGTATCCCCGGGGAGTTACGTAACAAGCGGACACTCGCGCAACTTGGCTGCCCTCTTACATCGAAATATTAATGGATCCCCTTAGACGTCATCCACTTGACCTCGGCGCGGCGTCTCTCTTAGTTTCTACCGTTCTCAAAGCCGTGATTCCGCCAACTTTGGATGAATCCAAGAGAGAGAGAGAGAGAGAGAGAGGGAGCCTAACTCTGCCTAAACTGGAAAGCCGGTATTATGCCAATTAACACAATTAGCTCGGGAGCTCATTCCCTGGCAAGTGAGCTTTTGATTTTAATCGGGTGTCCTTTGTGCGTCCAAATTTACGAGCTTAATTCTATGATTTAATCAAGATAATCAGATTATCGGTTATCTATTATTTTCCCTTATTTCAATTAATCCGCATTATCCCTTAGTTATAATAATATCGTAATGACATTTGCCTGATTCAAAGTTTATCAACTTTTCTACAGAGTTATCACCAGATTGGACTTTTTTTCATTTTAAAAGTGACTTGTACGCAATAATTATACGCCAGATCCCTCAAAAATGATCGAGACAAGAAAACACTGGATACTTTTAATTCAGCCGATCTTATCCCCATCGATTCGGCTCGCTCGACGCAGGAGGCAAGAAAATTTCTGCGCATCATCCGATAAAGTGAATACGAGGACCACGAGAGCACACAGCGGCGAGAGAGGGGGGGGGGGCGGCAGAAAAAACATTCGCGCAGACGGAACCCTCAAAATTGCACTCAATAAAATGCAAATGGAACAATAGCACAAACACCGAGGAGCGGGCCGAATATTTTATGAAAGCATCCCGCGTGGCAACGGACCCCCCCGCCCGCCGCCTCGAATAGCCGAAAAATTGAAACCGTAAATGCGAACATCTTCCGCTGATAACCTTTCGCATCGGGTCTTTTCTCGCGAGCTGCTCCCTCTCTTTCTCTCGATATCTGGGGTTTTCCAAGTCGTGCTGTTTGAATACTTTGAAAATTAGGAATTAAACTAAAAGAAATTATTTAAATCTGTTTCTGACTCCGGTAGAATGTTGACGGTTTGTTACTGGTTTCAGTACTACAATATAAATGGACTACAAATATTGACACCATTCATTGTTTCATAACAACTGACTCCTGCTACTTTAACCGTATTTTCATTCCACTTCTTGTCGCTTCCCCGCCTAATTGGCCGCGTAACCAAATCACTCGCTCAATCAAGCCAACTCGCGATTCCGCTCGTCGCCTCCAGTAACAGCCAAAGAAGTAATCGCGCGAGCCTCGTCGCCAGATATAAACCTGTCGCAGAAATCGACTGCCTCGCAACTCACTCTCGCGGGCAGTTTTCTTTGGCGCGGAATACGTCGGCTGGCAGCGCGAGAGGGAGGAGGGGGCGCATTGGCCGCACGTGTGCGTCGCCGACGTTTTAGTAGGCGGCACACACGTGCGCGCATTCATATGCGAGAGAGAGAGAGAGAGGGAGAGAGAGAGTCAACGCGGCGCGGTAACACTGCGGTATGCAGTTGATTATGGAGGCTATATGAAGGGGCTCGACGTGCCCCGGCATCTTGAGTGCTCCTCCCACCCGGGCCTGTATAGCCCACTTCTGTAAGTTCCTGTCTATCTCTCTCGCGCGCGCCGCGCGCGGCCCTCTTCGGAGTTGACTGCCGAGCGAGTTGCCGCCTCCTCCTCCCCCCCACTCGTCCTCTCTCTCTCTCTCTCTCTCTCTCTCCTCTGCGTTTTAGTGCCAACGGTGTATATATAGATGGCCACGGCGCCGAGTTTCGAAAGTGTCGCCGACGATTTTAACGCTCGCGCGCTGCTGCTTTTGCTGCGAGAGGAGGCATGAGCCGGTATCTTGGGGCTTTGATTCGCGGAAGCGAAGAGCGGGGCTTCGTAAGTCGCGAAATTTAAATGAGATTTCGGGCGCTTCGAGGTGTTTTTCGATATTTGGAATTGGGGTAGGGATGTCTAATCCGACAATTAAGAGGTTTCGTTTGGTAACGTTTGTAACAAATTATACCTTTTACTTTGATATTTTGTTTAATTCAAGTAGATATAAAAAATACCGTGAAAAGGTAAAAAAGCGATAATTAGAAAATAGAGTATTCGAACTAAAATAATCGAAGTTTTGCGTGTTCTTAATAAAAGTTGATGAAGGGTAAGAGCAAGATCAGCGGCTGAACTCAGATCAATCAACGTGAAATCGGCTGATTGTGTCCTCTAATAATACCTATTATTTTCTCCTCTCTAGAGTCCAGTTAGTAAGCGAGATTTTCCCGCGTTTCTGCGTTGATTTAATCAGGCTGCGAAGCCAGAACATCTATAGTATACGTATGTACCAGTTTGTTTAATTCTGACTGAAAACTCATAATTAACTCGAGAATGATTCTATAAAATCCAACTAAATGTCAAACTCCTATTTTCTGCATAAAACATGCGAGCCTTTCAATTCTCACAAAGCAAATTGGCGAAAGATTGCACAAGCTCTAAAATATCATGTTCTACAAACATTCCGTTAAAGAATAACTCATTTTCCACGTCCGAAGCTCCCTACACTCAATCTACACTCGAATTCCTTGCACTTTTGTACACTTACAGAGCGGCGCAGTTCCGTAAATTATCATCGTCCGTCTCTCTCTCTCTCTCTCTCTCTCTCTCTCTCTCTCTCTCTCTCTCTCTCTCTCTCTCTCTCGCCGGTTCCATTATGCTTCCAGTCGCGTTGCCGCTGGTAACGCGACGGCGCGCCGGCTTAATCCGAACGGACCATCCTCGAGGGAGTCCGGAGATTCATCCTCAGGACGGCGGATATTGTGCCACACCGCACCGACTATGGAATCCGACGGACGCTCTTTCCGCTCCCCCCCCCCCTCCGCCGCAACTACGAGCTGCTCTCCTCTCTCTCTCTCCGTTGGTGAGGGTACGGAGTGCAGATAGCTACCTTGGATGGAGGCGTGCTTTCTCAGAAATTTGCTTGAAAAATTTGACGGATTTAACCCAGCGTTATTGTCGGTGGTTGGCGAATGATAAAAGCAAATGTAATTCTTGGGGATGGTGATGGTTAATTTTCGGAGTCTTGATCTGAAAGTTGTTAAATCTGTATTTAAATGAATTTACATTACTTTTAATTCTAATTAATTATACTTCTAATAATTGAAATTGAAAGAATTCTCAATTTTAGTTTCTACTTCCTTGACTTTGTTATATTCCGAAATAAAAATTGTCTTCCTTTGCGCGTTTCCGCAGTCATAAATAGTCATACGTTAAAACGCAGATTCGCGTACACATTGACGCGAGATTGTGCAATTTACCGCGCGGAAATTAAAAAAGTTCTTTATTTGCCCGAGTAAATACGCGGATTTTTCCCCCCCGGCAACGTTGCAGCGCGTAATCCAAAAACGCTGCAGGTAATAGAATCCATCCGATCGAGCGTTTATTGGCTTTATTCGGCTTCATGCATTCTTAATCAAGACAAATAATTAGCAATAATCAGCAATAATTGAAAGAGTGACGGGCGTCGAAAATTTATTAACAGCTCTTCTTTTGTATTCCGCGAACCTATTGGTTTTCATTTACTTTGCAGAGGAGCCACCCCGAGCCGCTGCAATATTTCAGGCGCGAATTATGTTAACCGATGAAATTTCCGGGAAAAGGCCCCGAGAGCGCCCATTTGTTTTTCATAAATTTCCATTAAATCGAGCCACGAAAAGCAGAGAGATAGAGGATTTGCCAGAAAAGAAACAATAGCCTCTGGGCTTTCCGGCATCCTCAACCTGGTGGGCGAGCATTTTCCCTCTCTCTCTCTGTTTTTGCACTTGAAAGCTCTCTGTACACTTTCCTATTTTTCAACGTCACTTTTTGCAAATGTAATACGAAAGCTTCGCCGGCAATTTTCGTCGGTAAATATAAATCGAAAAGTAAGAGGTTTGCGGAAACATTAGAATTAATTCGTTCTGTCTACGTAATTTTTTATTTTTTAGATACGATAGTATTTTGCAAAAGTTTGCAAATTTTGAATTCACAGAAAATCCAAACTTTTTTGGAAAAAGTACTGAAAAAAAATGTATTTTTTCTTGTAAATTAATAAATTTGCTCGTATTAAAAATTGCTTATCAAAGAATTTTCATTCGCATTTAAGTAGCTGCAGAATTTTGAGTGCCTCGTAACCGAGTGGCCCTCAAGATTACTTCATTTTTAGCCGGTTATTCTAGCTATTCGTTAATAAACCGTCGAGACAGTCGAGTATTTTCCACCGGTGGAAGCAAATAAACGCCAATATCCGCGGCACAAATTTAATTTCGCTTCGGGCGTACAAAAACATAAAGAAAATCCCGGCATATCCCTCTTGATTACAGGTCAAAAAATTCTAGCCCAAACACGCGGGGGGGGGGGCTCATTTTTTACCCCGGCCACTCGTATATACGCGCCGCGTACGCGAGGATCCGGGAATTGCGCGAATATCCGACCCCTCGAATGTAATCGAGTGAAATTTAATCGAGCCTCGGCGTCCTCCTCGCGATTGACTTTCTGGCTCGCGTTGCACGCACCGATGATTTTTAGCTCCCCGCCGCGCTCTGCTTTATTTGACTTTTCGATTCATTTTGATTTGGGTTTACGAGAGAGAGAGAGAGAAAGCGAAGGGGATCGAGAGCGCGTGTTTTTTCGCGTTTATTTAGCTCCTGCTTTTTTTTTAATGAAGAGGCGGGGGGTATTACACAGTTTTCGACAGTTTTCGAGTGATTCGCCTCGAGTTTTTTTCGTCGGACTGCCTGTTAATTAAATGCCTTTTAATTTGCAATAAACTCTGCCGGTCGGGGAGTAATTTTTTTTTTTTTTTACCGCCGCGCGGAATAATTATAGAAATTTACATCGCCGGGGAAGCATCTTTTGAATCGAACGGAATATTGAGACGGATTGCAGTGCGCAAAAAGCGGAGCACATCTTCTCCCTTGAAAACCAATCGTCCGTACAAATCAAATTAGTGAATAATATCCGCGGAAGAATGGAAAATACTCGGAATTCTTTCAAAAATGAAAGGTATTTTTTTATATCTGCATTTGGTAGAAGCGAATGCTTCCTTTTTGAAAACGCGAAAAATTCGTTGTAAATCAATAAAGCATAACGTAAATTAAACAAAATATTTAATCTTTTACAAATGGCGCGTTTAATTTTCAATGTTTCATTTTCCAGCAAAATATTTCATTTAAAAAGCAATATTAAATTCATTTCGTTATTTATAACAATGGAGTCGGAATTAAAAGAGAAATTAATACTTACAAGAGATCGAATAACACAATTATCGGAAGTTAAATGCAACGCTCATTAAGCATTTTCATTAACAGAACTCAAATCGCCCGACATTCCGCCTCCCTAATGAAGCAACCCAAAAACGAAGCGAACAATTTCCCTTCAAAAACCCAATTTCCAAAGCCGTATACCGAAATTTAACGAAAACGAAACCAGCCAGCTAAGAAGAATCGCTGCTCCTAACATCGGCGACATTCAGCGCCGCGGCGCATATATATAAACCGTCGCGCCGACAAGGGCTAGCCGCATCTCGACATAATTAACCCTTCATCGCCGCGCTTGCCAGCCGAAGCGTCAAAGGGCCCGAAACAAAGCCCCGCCGCCGCGCCGCGCCTCGACTTCCCCTCCCCGCGCCACGCGGAGAGACTGAATTTTCCGGCGAACTCATCGCGCAGAAAATTATGATGCCGGGATCGTGGAGCCCGGGCGCGCAGTCCAATATTAATTTCGTCACGATCGCGGCACGCTCACTCCCTCTCTCTCTCTCTCTCTACCTCTCCGTGGGAGCGTCAAAAAGCAATCACGAATTTTGCTCCCGACGGCGGATGATGCACCGTGAATTTTCCGGGCACGTAGAGCTCCAAGGCGCGGCGCGCACAAAGGAGAGGCCGCCGCCCCGAGTGTGTATATATATATATACGGGAGTTGACAAAAACCAGGCGATTTAATTGCGCCGGCAAAATTATCGGGGTCCGCTTCTTTCCGATCGGAGCTCCCCGCTAATTGAATTCCTGACAAATGAGCCGCCAAGCCTGCTGTTTCGAGTGGCCGCGCGGGTTTTTAAAAGGGGCAAAAGATTAGTTTTGCGCGGGAATGAGGGGGCGGGGGGGAGGCTTTAATTTATGCTAAAGGACGCACCTTCGCGCCTTCGCGGTTCATTAGTGCGCGGCAATGGCCGATCAAATCGCCTCGTTAATGCTTATTCGTTATGGCGCGGCACGCGTTCGACCATATCTCATTATGAACCGGCGCGTTTAGCCCCCCCCCCTCTGCCATTTTTTCTAGCATTTTTGACCGGCTCTCGAAAGCGGGGCTGTCGAGTGTTTCGATACGAGGCTGCAGCTGTTTTGATCGGAAATTGTAATTTGATAATTATCCAGCAAAATCTGTGCTTTCAGTGTGATTAAATTACCAGCGGGATCAAGTCTTTGATCGGGTTATATTCGACGAACAAATGTGAAATTTAAAATGATCCTTTTACTAGTTTAACAATCGGATAATAGAAAAATTCTATTCGTTTGGATTTACTCCACAGGCAAACAAGAAATAAAAAGTGACCCTTAATGGCCACGGTATTGTACAATGTCATAGAACAAATCATTAAAAAGTGCTTTTTGACCTAGAAAATAAGATATTTTAAATTCATGTTTAACAGATCAAAATATATACGGATATAGTAGTTCAGTTTACGAGTCAGACAATTTTTAATTTTTTGCTTACCTACGTTATTAACCAGGACTGAAGCAATAGTTGGGTAATAAGATAATATCTATAAAAAAATTTAAATTCCTAAAAAACAGAATTTTTGAAACGCCACACGCAAAACTCGATTTCGCACAAGCTCGAATAAGAATGCATGCGCTAAATCAAGTTTCCTACAAGTCGTGTAAAAAAAATAATGCTTAATAAAAGAGTAAAAAGGTGATTTTAACCTGGTATTACCTTTTCACACTTTCTTCGTTTTGAAGAAAATTAAAAAAAAATTTCGAGTAAATTCAATTTTCTCTAGCAATTATTAGTCAAAGAAAAGGATTTTTTTTCATTTTATTTGAACTATATTGCTGAAACTAATGTAAACAAACATAATAAAATAATAATAATAATAACAATGTGACTTTAGGGGAGGTTCACGTAAAACGGTCGTACTGGGCAAAACGGACACCGCCTATTATTTCTGATATCGCTGTTATGAAAATTCGCAAATAAATAAAGTATATTTTGTGTGTCACGAGCATCAAAGTTTCAGTGTTTGTAACGCGAGCGCTCATCGCATTAGTTCAAATCGCGCGCCGCGTTACTATTAGTTCACCGGTCAGCCGCTAGACGGCTACCCGTTTCGCCGCCGAGCTCGTAACTGAACTACAACCTCTAAAGGCATATAAGCGCCGAAGAGATCTCGACTGATCTCCCTTTGTAAAGATTTCGATTGCGTTGATTATGTAAGAACTAGGTGAATGTAGCGGATAATTTTTGTTATCAAACTTTGTCCAAGACATATCAATAAAATATAATATTCAATAAAAGAGCAAAAAGTTTTCACACTTTTTTCGTTTTGAAGAAAATTAAATAAAAATTTCAAGTAAATTGAATTTTCTCTATAGCAATTATTAATCAAAGAAAAGTAATTTTTTTTTATTTATTTATTTATTGATTTTTTTTTTTTAACAATGTTCTGAAACTTGTAACGGGCTGGAATTCGGACGGAATAGTCTCCCGAGAGAATATTTACTTTTTGGCCACGGTGCGCTTACACCCAGCTGCTAAGCAGCCCTTATCTTCGGCGGCACCCGGAAGGCATCCCGACGACGACCCGTATTAAAAACATTTAATTATCCTGCACCTACTTCATATTGTTTAGGAAATGTTTTTAAATCTTATATACCAAATAATTCAATAAGTATTATAAATAAAATAAATTTCATGCATAAAAAAAAGGCACTGTAAAAATCTGTAGTCATTCATACCGAGTTGCCGTTGCGCACTTGATGTGGTTCCACGGCACGCGCCC
>UCOM01003776.1:0-15782 GCA_900474385.1 Ormyrus pomaceus
TTAACCTAATAACCGAAGTCAAATGTACTATCAAAATTTATTGTTAATAATGCTTTATTCGAACAAAATTGAACAAAATAATACATCAAAAGATACTAAAAATTTGGAAAATATTTTTTAAGTACTTGTCATGCGCCAATAAAGTGTTTGAAAAGAAATTTTTTTTAATATCTCAACTGACTAGAGAGTATCTATAGAGCTACCTTAAAAGAATTTTTTTTATAAAATGTTATATTAAATTTTTAAATTATTTAGCTACAACTAATGCTCTTTTAAATGTATTTTTCAGGGTGAGCCAAATGGAGACGCAGGCCCTGCAGTGGAAGAAAGTAATATGACCGACAGCTTTACAAAGCTTACACGTAATACAATACAAGAACTATGCTCGCTAAACAATCTGTACAAGCCAATCAACGATGAATCGATTTGAAAAGCGAGACAAATGAAAAGAATTAACAAACGTTCCAAGTACAATTGAATAGCTTTAAGACCAAGAATTGCAGAGAAAAACGTATTCCTTGTTTCTGGCTATGTATAAACTCGTATACTCAAAAAAGTATACAAAAGTCGCCAATTGTACTACTCAAATGAAAATTCGGTTTCTATAGAAAATTCTGTGATGAAAAAAAAAGTTGAGGATGTTCGTATGTAACTCTTGCAAAGATTACGTGCAGAAAGACAGTGCAGCTAGTCTTCTCTGTAGTTCTATTCACGACGTAGTGATTTTAAATACTTTGGATGAAGTTTTTATTGAATCATTTGCTTGTTTACTCCTTAATTGTCAAGAAAATTTCTCAATACTTTATGACAAAGTTTCTTTGATATCGGCAATTAAGAAAGCGTAATGAGTATATTCAATAAAAATTAAGCATTTCTAATATCTTAGAGTACTTTAAAATAAAGTTATATCGAGTTATTTCTTTTTAATTTAACGACGATCAGACAGTAGTCAAATGTTTGAATTGTACGTAGTTTTATTCGACTATTTTTTTTACAAGATGGTTCAGCTTGACAATGATAAGATCTGAGTGGTTCTTTTAAAATCATCCAAGTAATCATTTATGCTTTACTCAAGCTCAAATTTTATAATTTTTATAATCTGTTAAAGTTTTAGTACTAAACCTTATGCTAAGGTTTTATATACAAGGAACATTGTAGCATGTAGAAGATACATGTTATTATCGTGTTTATATACACATGTTTGTGATGTTTTAGACATTTATTACAATTTTTTTAACTTTTACATAATTTTGTGATTTCATGTGCGTTTTTTGTCACTTTCGTCTTCCGATTCCTGCAATCGATAACACTTTCAGTCAGGATTTCATTGTAAAAGACACCAAATCGCAATAGATAATACCATGACCGAGTCTAGGATTATTTTGGACTTTTAACATTTGTTGAGTTTGTGATACCGTATATTATAGAGCAAGCATATATTATTATACATTTACAGCATTTTTATCGTTAAATATTGTTACCAACAAGTGTAAGCCTTTATGAAAAGTACAATACAATGTTAAAATTTTCCATTTTTCACAAGTTTACATGCCAGAAAGTGTATCAATAGACGAAATAGACAGTCATTTATTTTTTCATACGAAAATGAAGCTAATGTACACGCGATAAAAAGATTTTTATATAAAACAAATATTGTATTGATATGAAATGTATATATTTTTATTTGTACACGCAATATTTTTGAGAATATAGAGTGGGCACTAATATTGTACTTGAAATTTTATGCATAATATAAAAATAAGATATTTTTTTATTCTTGCAAAGAAAGTTTATTTTATGGGAGAAATACTATATAAAAGTAAATTTTAAAGTGTTTTGCAACATTTACACAAAATAAATAAATATATATATATGAAAAAGATTTTTATGAGAACAAAAATAAATTAATGAAATCATTTCGATTTGTATGTTTTAATTTAGTTATATATAATATAAAGCGAATTATATTAATTAATGCAGTGTTATATCTTTAACCCTTCATCAATAACTATAAGTTAGAAACATTAATTATTTTATTTATTGAATTATGAGTTATTATCAAATTCATTTGCAATTTGATATAATTTTATTTATTATATCAGTTATTTAGTTTAGTTCGCAGAAATTTAATTTTAATGTATATTTTATTATATTATAGACCTATCAGTATTTTATTCAAGAAAAAGTGAAATAGACGATAGAACAGTAAATCTCTTTGCTTTTGTAATCATAAATTATTTATAATTAAAAAAAAAATGTTCTCAATCAAACAGATTCGTTTATTTAAAGAATCAAATTTATAAATGTATTTTTTATTTTTCAACAATAAGACACAAGTAAAACTTAAAAAATATATTAAAATGGAAAGTAAATATATATAAACATTGTCATAATACAGTTAAAATAAATATTCGTAAATTTTATATTTTAATCGCTATATGTAATAACATTCTAAACAGAGAAAGCTTCTCTTTAAATGAAAATGTTATAATTTTAAAACATTTACATGCTGCTCTATTTCATAATACCGACAGAGTCTCATTTGATCTAAAAACCAGCGGAAAATAAAAAAAAAGCACACAAAATAACAAAACGTGAGCAATAAAAGCACACGTGAATTGCAGCTTGCATCCGGCACATCCCTAATTAGCCCTCCCATAACACAATTCCCCCTTTCAGGCGTCACATCGCAATTAGCAGCTCTTGCAGCTCCGGCGTAATCACATCGGCGCGGCAGTAAAAATAGTAGCCCCCGCGGCATCGGATCCATAGGCGCGCGCCGCCTCTTTCTCTCTCTCTCTCTCTAGCTCTTTCGCGCGAATCAATTTCCCTCCCCGTTGGCGCGCCGAGAGAGATATCGAGCGACACCCCGGCCCCGTTCTTCTTCTTCGAGGGGAAGTGGCGTCTGCGCCCCTTATTTTCGAAACCGCCCCGGCAACGTAATATGTACGTTGGAGATGACGCGCTTAATATTTTATTAGGATTGTTCAGAGGGTGTTAATGAGTTTTGAAATAGAGGTTGGGCTGGGCTTTGCTGGACGGAGAGGAGGTTTTATTGATGGAGACTAATTTTAGATGGCGATTTATTTTGTGCGCGGTGTTTGCACGCTCTATTTAAAATATCGACTGGCTACTTTAGCTTAGTTACACTAGAATGAAAGGAATTTATGGAAATAATATTTTTAGTTGATAACGTTAGGCTTGGCTTATTTATACTGTGAAAAAGGATGGTGCGATAGAATTATGAAACGTAGTATTCGCGGAAAATGATTATGAAATTAACGCTTTAAGACGAATTTATGTTAAAATTAAACTTTAAAAACTAAGACTTTCTTTGAATAATTTACGCGTTTTAAGAATATTTATTGTTGTGAAGAATAAGATAATGAATTAGCCAGAGATTATAATCTTTAACTGATTGCAAAGTCACATGTTCTCTTTTATACGTGAGATAAGGGCATCAAACTTTCTTGATAAATACGTTAAGAAAACTTAAATAATTTGCAATCATTCTACTAGTATTTTTAGCTGACTTTAGGACTTTATACTACTGCTTATCGAAAAGATATATATAATCCCGAAATAAAAAGTCGTTGTGATATTGCAATCTAAAAAACCTTCGAATTAATGTAAAAATTAAAAATATATCTTATACGTGCCTCTTGAGCAAGTTTAATTTTGACTAAAAGAAAATTTTATCCTTTTCGAACGAATAATTATTAATTTACTTTATGAAGTGTTTTAATTAATTATTTTAAATAAATATATTAAGCAGCATAATTTTATTCTGTAACAATTGGTTTTAATAATTAAGAATGTAAAAATAATATTTAAATACCATCTACTTCTTAATTTGAACAGAATTAAAATGTATTTATAGTTTATAAACTATATTTGACTATATATAATCAACGATAAAATTCCATTCTATCCCAAAAAGGTACTATCCATTCCAAAGGGAAAGCCTTCTAAAAATTATTAGGAATCCCAACCCCAAGTGCTAATTTACAGAATGTAAGCAGCGCCATAAAAAGGTAACATTCGAAAAGATAATCGATACTTGCATGCATAGCGCGCGCCGAGTGTGTATACGCGAAAAGGGGTTTCGTAATATGCCCGACAAGGCGCCCAATCAGTGATCGCCACTTAAACCCGAAAACAACCCCCTGAAATCGCACTGTTGCTCCACATTCTGCCGACTCCCACCACGGCGATTCAAATACCGGCTCGGGCGGCGCTTGCGCAGTTGCGCTTCTTCGTCGCTCTCGTCTCGCTGCAATTCTCCGACAATGAGGCTCTTTAAATAAAGGTTTATAAAAAGAGTGTGAATAATCGAGGCGCCGGGGGGAGATTAAGTCATGAGGCAAAATTTTGATGATCGAGTTTTTAAACTATTTTTGCGGTGCACTCATTGTTTTCCGTCGATACTTCATTATAATAATCTACAATCTATTCATAACTTTTCGAATTGGAGCATCGATTCTAGAGGGACTATCTTTAATTGCGTATTAAAAAAGTAAATTAAAGAGGAAAGCAAAAAGGCGGCTCGAGTACAGCCAAGTAGACTGTCTAATTAAGCAATTACTCGATCTATGGCGGCAATCGTCTGCACATACGTCGGTTTGTCTCCTATTGATTCCTGCGGCTCGATAATCCGTATTACTTTTTGCCTCGCGCTCGAACGGCCAACGGGACGATATCGATAAATCCTGAAGCGCATCGTTGAACAAAGACTGTGAGAAAAATTGCTCTATTTACCGGATATTTGTCGACACGTGTTCGGTAGTCGTTGGTAGCGCGCGCATCTAATTACGTAAGACGCCGATAGTGATGGAGGAGCGAGAAACAAGGAATGAATTATGGACGGCGGCAGCCTCTCGGCTTTACGGCTTCATCGTCCTCGGGCCGCGCTATTTTTTTTTTTTTTTTTTCTAAATAAGAGCGCAGAGAGGCGAAACAAAACTCGCCGGCGAATTGCGTAACCGCGCGGTGCTGCCGCCCGCGTGGGTAATGCGTACTTTTGGCGGACGATACATATTGTCGTTTGATTCAAGAAAGGATTTCCTTTTGTAGGTTTTGATGTTTCAGCAGTAAAATAAAGACAAGAAGCCAATAACTAGTTATATACTCACGGGAACGAATGGATTCGTCTTCCGATCTAACTGCGCTTTATTTAACTACCATCTTCGAAAATATTTGTACATTAAAACGTGGGACACACATCCTCTCGCGTTCGAATTATCGTTACTTTTATTTAATTATGCAGCTATGGTACAATGGTATCGTAACCGCAATGTCTCATCACCCTTTTTTTTTCTTGTTTTTATATTTTTTTGTTCTGCTTAACGCATATTCTTTTCTTTTCTTCCATTTATTTGAAAAAATTTATTTCATTCATTTCCGATGTATATAAATTCGTCAATTGAGTTTTTTCTTTTATCTCGATTGCGCATCTGTTTTCATTTATAATCTATAATAACTGGTCGCCCAGAATTCAGTGCGAAAGGAGGTAATATGAAGAGGAGAATATATAACTCGTAGCGACGAGACGAATTTTCGTTTTAACTGTGTCCTCGTCGCTGATAGGAGCGCGGCGATCTTATCTCTCGTAACTTTCTTTTTTTTTTCTTTTAATACAATCTCTTACCTATAATACTCGGAAAACAATTCACTGGCTCGAGTGCCGTTGAGGGAAGCTGAGCGTCTCATTGAAACTGTTCGCTCGGCGGTACTCGAGAGCAAAGGCGGTTTTCTTATATTTTTCATCGATACACTTTTGTGTTTTTAAGATATTTTTTTATTGTGTTTCTATAGGGAGAAAAATATTTCATTCAAACAGCGCTCCTAATCGCGACGCATTCGCGATGAATCTTAAAATAAAAATTCGTCGGACGCTCGGACGCGCGCTTTTTGCAGACGCTAATCAATCATAAAAATAGAAAAATGAACAGAGAAAAAATGATAAGGAATTTTTCACATTCTTCAGTATCTCAAATTATCGCGCGCGCTTTTTTCTTTATATATTCTGGTCGCACATTTAAATAAAAAGTATACAATTCGAGCGCGTAATACACGTGTGTAATTACGCTTACAACTGGAAAAATTACGCTCGAAACAGGGAGTTCTCATGGGATCTTCGAACTTCGTCGCGTATATTTTTTTTTTATATCTGTGTTTATCTTCCTTTATCATACTTCATTCATTAATCATTGTTTACTTTGTGAAATTTCATTTTAATACACAATTTCATACGTTCATAACATCGCTGTTATGTTTTTTTACACAATTCAGTTCGTCAGAAAATATACAATAGAACATTCCAATCGTCTCTCTCGTTTACTGATATAGAATAGGTATTACAATCACAATTAACAAGTAAATAATTGTCGAAAAAACAATTGATTATTTGTTTTTGTCTCGGACTTAAAAAAAAGAAAACAAAGTAAATTCATTTTGCGGAGTGTCTGATCGTACAATCTGATCGCGCGCTTATCTTTCAAAATACAGTTTTATATTTTCTATCAATTGCATTATTTTTTCGTCGGTTACAAGTTCGCTGACGCATCATGAATCCTCTCCCCCCTGATTCTGAAATATGCTCATGTATCTAAAAGAGTGTATAACAACCTCTCCGCATTACGTTTACAATTATTAGCGTTAATAATAAAATTGATCCTTACTCCATAACTTTATACATGCTATGTATAATTATTATGCAATGTTAAAGTCATACATTACTCATCCACACTACCCGGCGCGAGCATTGCATTTAAAACATTCGATTGATAATCAGCAGGCAGGTGAGCACTACTACGAAAGTACCAAAGTTTATCGATGTTGACTGATCGATCTCATGTTTCAATATGTATTTTTATAATTCGCATCAATCAATATGTTTTCAATCAAGAGTTGTACATGCACCACTCGTTTACCTGCCTGCTAGCATTTCAACCTCAATTATCAAATTGATTTGCTATTCGCGCGTGTCAGCTGTCTCGTGTAGAGCTCCTTTTTCTCAATCGCTTAATTACACATACCATTTTGCCGTGGAACCGACAATTGACAATAAACGGAAAGAGAAGATAAGAACGATTTCTTTTGAGGAAAAAAAGAAAAACTCAGTCACGCGCGCACTAGGTGAGAGACATTCGTTGAACTACAAACGCAAAAATTGATTTTCAAATGTAAAAAAAAATCATCACCCACAAATGTCCATTTTACACTATTTAAATACAATATAGCTTTTTCCTTACATCTTAAATAAGTTTTTTTTTATAAAAATGTCCCGCGGAGATAAAGCCAGATGGCAAATACCGAAGATTTTGTTTCAAGATGTACTTCCGACGAGCCGGCTTAGACAAAAGAAAACGTTAGATCCGCCGTAGACGGACAGTTGACAAAAAAATGCAGGAGACAATCATCCAAAATTAAGTTCGGCGTAATTAATTCACAATGGGTGTTTTTTGTTCGTGTGTGAGAGATTAGGCAGACAAATGAAGAGGGTAAATAATATGCATCGATCTTTGCTTAATAAAATTTATGATGTATTTTGCTGCTGCGGCTGCTAATCGTCTTTAGTAAAAAAAACATCCATGGAACGTAACAGTAGTCCAAAAAGTAGAAGAAAATTACAAGTAGACTTAAAAAAATGTAAATAGCGACCTGAAGGGCCTTAATGTATTTTGTTGTGTCATACGGAGGAAGGGGCGAACTTATAGCTGTTTATCTGTATATCCGTCAAACGACCTAGCATGTATTTGGTGAAGCTAGGAAGCCAGAATTGCGAGGGCGTCGAGACCGACGAAGGGGTCGGGACACGATTGAAGAATCAACGGAGAGCGGACATTACAGAGGTGTTGACAATCTTTTCAAATAAAAGACGCTCTATCTCAGTGAGATGTGAGTGTATGTGGGAGGGATGAATAGTACAATGTATCGACCCGACGCAACTCCGGCAAGCTGACGATGCTGATTTTTTTATTGTTGTTGCTGTTGCTGTTAATTATTGTTGTTTAGGTTTCATAGAGATCGGGAGGATTCATCCGACAGGTGTCGTCAACAACTCTGGTGTGCTACCAAACCACTCAATATGAGAGTATAAGTGTTTTGCTCGTGAAGAAAATCGGCGTTCGACGACAAAGGCGAGACGACGACAAGGTTGTGGGCACACCGTCGGGCTCCTCCACCTCCCTTCTTACATACACGTGGTTGTCAGATTTATTCATTATGCGTCATCGTCGTCATATTCACCCTCTCCTTCAGCTTCCGCATCTTCCTCCTCGTCATCTGCAAAGAAAAATGAATCAATTATTAGAGAGATGTACGAAAGAAATATTAATAAAGAACAGTAGGCAATGAAAGTAGTAAATTGAGTAAATTGGCGTTGATTCATTAATGGCTATGAGACTCGAGAACTATTTTTATATTATTTTCTCATGCACAGGTAATGATAAACGCAGAACATTTATAACAATGACTATTAAATGTTTTTTAAAAATAACGATACACACCTTCACCCTCATCAAGGTCGTCCTCTCCTTCGGGAATATCTTCCTCGTCTTCATCTTCCTCACCGTCAACATCTTCTACTTCCTCTTCGTCACCCTCCACTTCATCGTCAACTTCGTCCTCCTCTACTTCACCGTCACCATTTTCCTCCTTCTTCTGCTTTTTGGGTTCGTCATTCTTCTCCTAAAATAAAGAAACAGCAACATTTAGTAAATCATTCAATCACTGCATAGCAATAAACTTAATATTAATCATCGCGTCGATAAAATGAAGAAAAACGGCTAGACTCCTCCCCCATTCGAGCCCGGCAGCATACAATTGCACATAAAACTAGACGCGAGGGATAATAAAGATCGAAAGAGGGAGCCGGAAGTGAAGAAGGGTAAGACCGGCGACGCAGCAAAGGGCCGAAGAGAGGGAGAGACAGCGGTGAGAGAGCACGCCAACTTTTCGGGCTCGTTCTTCCCGCCACGGCATCAGAGGGGCGGTTACCCTTCTTTTCTGCGCTCCGAAAGAGGGAGGATAGACGGAGAAAGTCTCCAGAGGATTAGTTCGACTTCCGCGTGTGTTTCTCACACAAAGTTTTGTTCGCGTATAGTTCGATTAGAGAGAGAAGCGCATTCGTAATTTTCAGAGTAAAACCGCAGCACGCGAGGTGGTACACAAAAGCCGGCATCGGAGAGGAAGTACGGCGCGCAACGTACACCTTCGAGAGAGCAGGAGAGGTGAAAGGAGAGAAGCCGATCAAGAGGAGAGCGAGCAGCCGAGGGAGAGCGAGAGAATGCGCCAAAGGGGAAGGGAACTGCTTGGCTCGCAGGACGAGAGAAAGAGAAGTGCAGAGGGCGTAATGCCGCGACCGCGGCGAGATTCCCCTTTGAGACCGCTTGATTTTTTTAAGCAAAGTCAAAACAGGCACAAAATCGCCCGATTGAAATTGAGATTTCAATTACATAAGCAATCGAAGGCGCTCGAAAGTCAATCCTTCAAAGGCTGCTGTGCATAGGGCCTAACGAGGCTACGCACTCTCTTATCCCTACCTCTCCTCCGTGTCCGTGTTCAGGTGGCATAGAGAGGGAATGCAGTGAAAACGTACCGGATGTCTCCCTTTTTCGGGGAAGGGGGATACCAAAGGCTGTGCGCGCGCGCGCTTTTTGACCGGCGCCGTTCAAACGGCCGCGCGCGCACACACCGCTTCGTGGAAAAGCCGGAGGAGGAAGTTTTCCCGCCGCTCGCCGGCCCGTCTAATTTATTCAGCGCCTTTTACGGACCTGCGCCTCTATTTTTCTATTGTTCCCCCGCGCGGAGCACTTCTTTTTTTTTTTCTTCGAATTACAAGCCGTCTAGCTCCGATTGCTGCCGCTGCACACCGCCGCGCTTCGTTATCAAGGAGCGCGTTTTGGTGGGATATAATTTATGAACCGAGGGATACTGATATCGTGAGACTTGTGGAGAAAACGGTTCCCGTTGGAATGCGGGCTCGAAACGACTAGATTACGAAAGAAGTTTTCGAATTCGTCGAGATTTTTCTCGATACGCGTTCTGAATTTTTTTCGACTGTTAAATTTATGATTTTAATATACATGATAATATATATGATGAAATTAAGTGAGAAATTACAGTATCGAAATGTTACACTTATGCAACTACTGATTAATCTTGGGAAGTGGCTTTAGATATTTTTAAGTGTCTTGCAACGATAAACTTTGTTGTAACTTATTTTATACTCACTGAAGTCGGTCAGTTTAAAAGAATACGTATTGTTGATAAATTAAAAAATTTTCTAAAAAATTAATCCAACCCGTAACGAGGGCTACCTAGCCCGAAGATAAAAGAACCGTCGTAAATGAAAGACCAATTGTCAAGCAGGAAAGCAATCATCGCTGTAGAAAACGGAAAATTCATCAGGTCTGGGTTTTCTCCTCCGGCGTCGCGCGCACGCCGCCGGATGGCTCGCGCAGCGCCTACTAGAGCGAGAGAAGAAGGAAAGCGACAGTGGCGTCGCCGCTTGACGACGCGGCCTCGGCAGTCGAACGCGCTCTCGTACATATATCCTATCTCCTTCTCTCTCCCTCGTGCTTGCCTCTTTCCCACCGCCTCGAATTCTCCTATCATCAAGAAGGAGCACCATTGCCAATAACAAGGTCTCCGTCTCTTGATAACCCGCGCACCGTCCGCGCTCTCTCTCTCTCTCTCTCTGCAACGCGCTCGATCGATCGATCCCTGCGCTTTTCGGGGGTGAAGAAGAGGAAGAAGCAGAGAATCGGGCGACAACGTCAGAGGGAGAGAGAGAGATAGAGAGAGAAAGCGTATCGATCCGTATCTTCGTTAATCGACGAAAAGCGGCGGCGGTAGTAGTCACCGTTTCCCGCCTCTCTCTCTCTCCATCTTTCGAGCGTGCGCAGCGACGCGCACCGCCCGGCTCGAAAACATGGCCGTTTCCACAAATATCACGTAACCGACCGAGACTCCCTCTCTCTGGTAAGAAAGCTCCGTGATAATGCGCTTCTCGCTCTCTCACCCCTTTTAGCGATAATCTCGAAAGCGCGGCAGATAAGAGCGGGCGTGTTGCGGCGGACGCTTCTTTTTTATTTTTTTTTTTTTGAGGCCGGAATATCGCCTATATCGATTTCGAGCACGCGTTCCACGTGACGCGCGTAGCCTTCGAAATACGACGAGGCGCGCGCGCTTAATTCGGAGGGAAAACCGGCGCGACGCCGGCAGCTCGAGTCATGCGGGGGGGTGGTGGGAGGCCAGGGGGATGCGCGAAAAGCCGAGCGGAAAAATCGAGCGATGTTTTCTCGAAGGTTCGCATAGGTATATACGGCCGACGGCCGAAGGGAGGGCGCGGGTGGGGGGTGGGGAGAACACGCGGCGGCTCATGGCGTCCAAAGCGGCGCGTCGTCGTCTATTTCGTAAACAATTATTATGCGTGGAGGAAGTTTGATATCTGCGCCGCCACCGCCGCTTTCTACCTATATACATCTATCAGATTCCCGACGCCCGGCTCTACGCGTACAGCCGTGCGTATATACTTACATACGTGTACGTACATACGTACGCGGCGAGCGTCCATCTTTAGGCGAGAAAAATGGTCAATCAATTAAATGGTAGAAAAAGAGCGAGATAAGCGGAATCGAAAAGACGAGGCAGCCGCGCGGCGGGGAGGGAGAGATCGAAGCAAGGAGAGCGCGCGGGAGAGTAAGAGAGTGAGAGAGACGCGCGGCGTTGCTGCTGCTGGTGCTGCTTATGCTCGCCGTCGGCCATAATGGAGCGGCGGCCTCGCGTACGCACGAAGGCGAATATAGCGTAAAGTACACAACGGAGAGTAAAAATGCGCGGGAGGATGATGCGCCGCGCTCTCGCGGCTTTTAACGATTCCCGTGTCGGGGCCGAAGGACATGCACTCCGCCGTGGCTCCATCGAGCGCTGCCTGCCTCCTGTGACAGCGAGGGAAAAATGGCGGCGTCCCTTGGACTCTACCAACGCGCGCGCTTCAAAGCCACGTTCCTGCCATTAATACAATCGGATAGAGCGCTCGATCGATCCCTCTCGACGATTATTTACGCTCGCGACCGAATTCCCGAGGCATTTCACCCCGTCCAGGGGTAATTGCGGCCCGAGCCCTGGACGCGAGATACCGGAGAGCACATGGCGGCCGCGGCGCGCGTCGCTGACCCCCCCAGTACACGCTCGGCGGACGAGATTTTCTCGAAGAATTCACGCGACAGTCGTGACATTCGTCGAGAAGCGTGCCTTTTTACGTAAATTCACCGAGCACTAGTAAAATAACGGCTTATGTATTAGACTCGCCGAGTGGAGAGGCCCGAAGAAAGCATGGCGTCTCACCGACGGAGCCGAATGCATCGTGTCCGCCCGCGATAAGCGGAAAAAGCAAAAAACTCGCGTGCACGCTCTCCAAGCTCGTATTTTTCCGTGTCTCCTCTCGCGTTTTTTATTAATGAACGTACGCGTGCGTGGCCTGGGATGCACGCATGCATGCAGCGTGCGGAGCCTCATGGCGCTCGGCGCGCCATTTTTTCCCGTGTGCGACACCAAGCGCGCTCGGCATTCCTCTCGCGGCGCCGATCCACCGCCGGTGGAAAGCTCGAGAATCTCGGCTCGTAACGAGGTCTGCCCGCGGCGAAATGAATGAAATCGCGAGTAGAGAGACGCGTGACACGGAGTACGAGAGCCAGAGCGGCCCGAGTCGGAAACGCGCGCGCCTCGAACGAGAAAATGGAGTCCGGCCGTCGATCGCGCGCGCACCCACCGCCGCCACCGCGAAGTGCCGGCCGGCGCAATCGACTCCTGGACGGGAACCGATCACCGATGCGCCGCGTGACCCTTCGCGGATGAGTATTGGTTTATGAATGGTACTTACTTCTGCCGCCCTCTTGATGCCTTTGATTTCGCATTTGGCGTCCGCGTTGGGCTTATCGTTTTCAGTCACCTTCTCGACGGCGACCTCACCGCTGTTCTCCTTGGTACTCATGGTTGAGTAGGTATGTGTGTGTATTTAAAGACGAGGTAAACGTCGGTACCGATGTACGATGAGCGTAGCTAGCGAGAACGTTCTCGGAACGTCTACTAGCTAGGAAAATGTACAAACTAACTAAAAGAGAACGTCGCGGAAGCGAACCGTCACGAGTCCCTGCTGTCTGACGACTGACTCCGGAGCTCGAGATCCGTCAACTGCGGCTGTGCTCTGCACTGTGTAGTGGTGGATGCTCTCGCTCCAGCAACTACACTCGGGCCGACACTGTGTGGGTTACCACCACCACTGCTACTGGCTATATATACGTGAATATATATGTAGAATATATATATATATATATATATAGGGAACGTAGTAGCGTTCTGTCGGACGGGAGAAGGACTACTAGTGGAGTCGCTTGAGGTCCGTGCGCGGCGTCGGTTTCCGGCCAAGTGCCCGCAACGCAAGGCAGCAGCAGCGTCGTTCTCTCTCACTCCATAACCAAGGGAGCGACAAGGACGCAGCCATAGGAAAATGCTAGAGCTGAAGAGAGACAGAATGAACGATGCGAAGGGACGAGAGGAGTTTCGGGGAGCGGGAGCCGAGGCGTTGGGGCTGGAGAGTAGGGGTGAGAGAGAGCCGGGGGTGCCATGGCGAGGGGGAAAAGGGGCAGGGACGGAAGAGAGGAGAGGAGAGCTGGGTAGCCGCTGTTGTGCCGCTTCTCCACCGTCGCCTATCTTTTTCTCTCGCTCTCTCTCTTGCGCTCACGTTTTAGCGGGATTCCCTAGCGCTTGATATAAATGCCGAGATTATTTTTGTTTAAATCAGAAAACAACTGAAAATTTTCCCTCCCTCGTTTTAGAAATCCCATTTAGGCGTGAGCGCAGGCTTCTTTCGTTTCAATAAATTTTTGGGCCCTTGTGACCTTGGAAATGTCGTAATTTTGAAATTTTTTTCAAAACTTTTGAGCGATGCTCGGCCATTTTCAAAAAGCATCTTTACTCTCAGCTTAAAAAGCGTAGGCGTATGCTATTTCGCTGGTATCTTGCTTTTCTTTCGCCAGAAAATGGTGTTCAAACTTGCCGGGTGTGCTTCACCTCATAATGTAGCACACGAGCCATCGAACGAAATAAAGTACGAAAAACGCAGCGTTTTTCTACATTCGGACATCTGAAAAAAGCTCGAATCCGACTGGCAACGCCGAATGTGCGGATTGACTCGATTCCACATTTGGCTGGATATACAAAATATAAAATATTCGCTCAGATAAGTGGAGAAGTGGCATTGACGATAGACAAGGACGGAGAGACGCCGTGCGCGAGAAAGAGATAGAGGAGAGGCGGCGAACTGGTCAGAAGCGGAGTGTGCGTCGTCACACCTACGTGGGACGCGGCTACGTGCATCTGTATGAGTGTCCGCTCGGATCTGCCAATGTGTGAGAGCGTACGTGCGAACCTCGAGTCGAGTGCAGCTGTGTGCAGACGCAGACTCGACGGTGTGAGCAAGATCCAGCGTTGCCGCGATGCCTGAAGCGGTATGCCGGAAATGACTGAAGAGCGTTGGCGCGAAATTTGAAATTGTCCTATTTTAGTGCCGTTTCTCGACATTTTTTTGTTTTTTATGAAGGAGATCTCTCTTACTTGTTCAAGAACCTCGAAAACTTGTGGAATTAGTTTAAATAACGGAAGATTTGGGGAGCTTCTATCGAGGTTTAATTAGTCACCTTTTTCGAAGAAACAGTGTTTGGATCTTTTGATTTTCACGCTAGCTGCTGCTAGTCATGATATTCTCAGAGAAAAGAAAATTTTACGAGTGCAGGAGCTGAATAGGCCCTTTTACGGATGTACCCTACTTTGCTTTACTCGTGTTCTTACTATCCGTTCAACTAAACTCAGTCGAAAGTGGTGCAACCAATATGTCTTGCGACACTGAGCCGAAGCTTCTCGACTATTATGACCAAACTATTCGAAACGCTAAAAAAGCTCGAGATATCATTAATGATTCATCAAGAATGCAAACAATTCCAACGATCCTATATCTTTGCAAAGTTTAGTTGAAGCGCCTAAAATCTTTCCCAAAAACATCGCTTGCAGCGTAAAATGTCGCGTGTCTTGTAGCGCTGGCGTTGCACAAAAGCACGTAACTGAAAAGTGCAAAAGAGCGCGGTTTGCACGCTCACATGTAGAAACACCCTCAGCATTGGGAATATTCCCCGATAAAACGTGTATCACAAGCACGCATAAATAGTCCGTTAAAAATAACGGCGTGCCAGAGCATTGAAAAGCACGCGCTAATGGAACAAAAGCAAAGTGCGCAACATCGAATATTTTAAAAATACGCGTCCACGTGACCCGAGGCTCGCGGCGCGGCGTGCGGCGCTTTTATATCTCGCGTGAGGGAATAGGCGCTGGAAGAAAAAAAATGGCCTCTGGTATAATCAAAGTGTGTGCTTGCTTGATTTTCAGGCACATACACATTGCGCGGCGTGCATCGGAAGTGGCGTCTAGCCGAATGAAAAGCCACTCTCCGCGCATCCGGCAACGTCGCATCTCCGATCTCATCCTCGGCGGCGTGTACGTTTCAAACGTCGGTACACGCCTCGTTCTCTTTTAAGCGAGCCTGCTTTGTTCAAAAATGAAGATGGCGCGGCTTCGAAAGCCAGAGAGATATACTTCCTCGGACCTTTTTCCGAGTTCAATTTTCCGGTTAGAAATCGGATTAAAAAAAAACGGGCCGTTCGATTTTCTACACCGGCGCGTCTTCCCCGGCGCTCCGTGGCCGCGCATTAATTTCCGCGTCT
>UCOM01003777.1:0-15784 GCA_900474385.1 Ormyrus pomaceus
ATTGCACTTAATTAAGCTTTATATGCATAAATATAATGCATAATAATTATAATATAATTGTTTTAATTATAGGAAGTGAATTCTGATGGAAAGGAAGGCCTCAAAAGAGATTTTGCAAGGATCGTCAAGGGTAGGTGGGTTCGTAGTCGATTCAAAGGTTTAGTTACAGTATCTGAGGACTGGGGCAGCGTTAGGTCCTAAAACTCCAGGTAAGTCATCGATAGGCTAAGGAGAGACATATGTGTCAGTTTGGGTGGACTCTGTCACCCGGATGTTATATACTCTCCTTGTTAGTACACAGAAAAAAGCGGGAAAAATGAGAAAGTTTGATAAACTCGGATCAATAAGAAGTTACAGTTTGTTTTGCGCCACCAACTGCAAGACAACTTATAATAGAAGCACCGTATTAAAATCGCAACTTTAAATATGATTGTTTTTGTATTTCCATAGCAATCGGGTTAGAAAGTAAGGAGTAATAGCTTTATTGAGTCTAAAATAAAAGTATATTCTAAAACACTACAAAACGTTGCATTACCTCGACAGTTATTAAATCAATCTAGCGCGAAGCAAGAAGCGCTCACCTCTCGGTGCATTAGAAAGTCCAAAAAATTAAACTCGATCCAATTTGAAGCGGCCCCCTGGAAGGCGAGCTCGAGCCCCCAAAAAAAGCGAGGCACGCGCGAGCGATGAAAGGAGAAATCACTTGGTCCACGTGGATCGCTCAATAACAAGACCCGCTTTACGTAACGAGCACCGGGTCGCGAACCTTTCCTCGGAAAGTTACGAGTCCCTTAGTCACCGAAGAGCCGAAGAGTCTTTCCATCGATAGTCAACTATATTTGAGTTTTCAACGAAACTGTAAATCATCGAAGAAAATAAACCACTACTGGCTGTAAAAGTTTATGATGTTTGGTCGGTTGCGGATCTTCGGCGTGCTGTATATCTTTTCCAAAAGTGAAAATCCTGCCCGCCTTCTTTCGGGCGGCCATCGGCGTTTCAAGAAAATCGGTACACTCGGTAGAAGCCCTGCGTTATTCAGAACAGAAGTCAGCAAAAGAGCAGGATCCTTCTCCTCCGTCTTCGTTCAGTTCGACCTCCAAACCTAAAAGGTTTGGGATAGAAAATTTAATATACGACTGCCTCACTCATCAAAACGTGATTTATTTGACATCTGGCATCTTACAAGTAAGGTCCACTTGCTTGGGAGCGCTCCCGCGCCCCTTGATATTTTCTAACATTCTCAATCTTTCATTGACTAAAATTATAACATTAAATTTGAGCGCTTATGTATCTGATAGAATTTTTTACATCATTTCGCTGTTTGAGTTTAATTTATTTTACCATAACATTAATTAATATCCATTTTAAAATAGCATTATTACATTACAAATTTTGAACAATTGTAGAAAACGCAATTTTACATAAACTTAATGCATTTATTTGCATTTTACTTTAGTTCTTGTCGACCACAGAAAATTATGTCAATCCATGCAATGGTTCAGCCTGGGATTCCAGACGGACTCCAAAAAACAAAAGTTATTATTTTGCACTAAAAACAAATCTTGAAGATAATTAAAGGTGTTCTTATTGCACTTCAATGTCATAAAGTAAAGTTAAATCCTAATTTGTGCAAGAGCATTTTCAATCATCAATAAACCTCAACGTACACATGAGGCGGAACACGTAGAACGAAAAAGCAATCAGGTGTGCAAACGCTGGCTATGGTGATACAACTACAGCGCCGTTATGCTCAAATAATGGGCGTGCTGTCTTGAACATTTCAAAATAGAAAATTTCGTTTTAAATCACCCGCAATCAATAAACCATGATATAAAAATGTTTAACAATGTTAAAATAATAATTAAAATATTTTTATACTGATTTCTTTTGAAAACTTGCATTTGTAAATTTTTAGCGATCTAACACGTGCTTTTATGCGGAATGGGATTTTTCGCTCTTCAAATTATGATATTTCAGCAATTGACGGCAAGATTTGACTGAAATTTTTTAATCCAGTAGAAAAATCTTCAACCATTATACACCTGTTTTCGAAATATGTATTCAGTACCTGCGACATTAGCAATAAATTAATTAATATTAAGATCATACTTAAAAGTCGTTTTTTGTTTACTTTGGCGCAGTGCGAATAGTGTATATAATCTGTATCAAAATTTTGATTCTATATAATTTATATAAAGTTTCTATATAAAAATATAAAAAATATGAGCTCCTCTAATAGTCATCGGTTGTTAGGTTGTTAGTTTTGGCATGAGAGATGTAAAAGGTTAGAATGCGCCACCAAGCGCCAGTCGTGAAAAATAAAATTAATTCCGCTTGGTGGCGCATTCTAACCTTTTACATCTCTCATGCCAAAACTAACAACCGATGACTATTAGAGGAGCTCGTATTTTTATATAGGAATTTTATATAAATTATATAGAATCAAAATTTTACGAAACTTTTTTAAAATTTTGATAAAAATTATACATATAAATTATTTCCACTTGCTGTATTTGTAATAAATGGCACATCTGTAAAGTGTGCGTTGGCATGCGTGCAAACAGTAATATGATTTATTTTATTTATTTTTATTTATTTATTTTTTTTATATTTTTATTTTTCTCTTTCATTATCTATTCTTGTATATCGCAATTTGAGATAATCTACTTTTGTGAGGTCCGAATTCGTTCCTTACAACTTCATGCGATTCTGGCGCCATCAGAATGAAAACGGAACGTTCCAATGTCTGGACCATTTGGAAGAATTCCGAAATCGAAATGTTTTTATTACTGGGAGTATATTACGTTATTCCGGCGATTCTGACACCACCAGAATGAAAACGGAATGTTTCGATGTCTTTGCAACAGGTTGAATTTAGAAGCGTTCCGAAATCGAAATGTACTGTTCCTAACTCGGTGCGTAAAATTCATTTTTCCCAATTCAGGTATGAAATTGCCCTATATTTATCAGTTCAGGTATGAAATGGCCCTATATTTCCCAATTCAGGTATGAAATCGGCCCTCATTTCACGCTAGAAAGTAGCGTAGAAAATTGAGCATTTCAAATGTTTAACAAAATTGTACAGCGGGGAAAAAGTTTTTTCCCCGCCTCCAGCGGGGCTTACCGCGGAACAAAGTCACTTTTTTTTATTTTTAAAATAAAAAAATAAATTTTTTTTATTTTTTTTTCTGTTTTAAACTATTTTTTACAATTTCTGTACACGATTTGAAATGCACAATTATCTTTTAATTTCTTTATGTTAGTAAGTGTGTATGTATGTTTCTTTCTATAGGTGTGTCAGATATGGATATTCGATCTTAATTATTTTCTTGATTTTTCTTGAATTCATCCATTTCTCGGCAGCAGATGTTGCAAGAGCTGCCCCTTAAAGGTAGTTGATGTTGTAGTCTGTCTGATCTGAATTGGTAGGGCGTTCCACATGGTTGGTCCAAGTGAGAGAAAGGATAGTTTTCTAAAATCCAGTTTGCAGAATGGAATGTTGATTGTTAAAGGATCTAGTCTCAAACGGGTGAATAAAAAGTGCATATTTTTTAGAAAAGTAAATGAATCTATTTATGATTTTAAATTAAAAAAAAGCTTAATAAAGAAGCTGTGAAAACCCTTTATATTAAAAAAAGAAGAAGGAAGAAATGGAATGTCGATTGAGAGATATTTTAATAAACTGGAAGAGAAGTATAAAAGTATTAACGTGAGCCAAGTATTGAATCCATATGTTTCATTCTGTATAGACTTCAGAAGGATGAGAAAACAGTCATCAAAACTATTATTTTACATTACGAATTTATTTTACACACATGAATAATACTTTACTTTAATACTTTACTTTTAATACTTTACACGTTTCAAAATTCTTACATTTTCATATTATCACTGACTTTCGAGTACGAACGATAAACCAACACCGTCTGCCCCAACTGCTGGCTTCTGATTGTTTTCATATTGCGGCTTTGTTTAAACATTATTCAGGTATAGATCTTGTTCTTAACAATACCTTAGGTATAGATTCTTCCATCGATGAATAAAAATTTAAGATAACTTATTGCTTTAATAATATTCTGAAAAATACCATGTAATGAATACATTTGAATACATTACTAGTACGGGAATTCCTTTCGTTTATTTTTTACTAGTAGGATCTATGAAGATTTAGAGATTTGTTACTGATATATAAAATTAGTAAGCCATTAAAAACTCTTAGATTTAATCTCAATGACGCGAAATGTTCTTTAATATTGATATAACAATTTATTTTTCTGATATTTTTCTGATTTTTAAGTATAAAATGAAATTACAAAAACTAGCACTTATTGTTAAATAATAAATCGTTACTTATTAGAAAAAAATTGTAACTTAATAAGATCTTAATTCCTTCTACGTTCAAAGAATTTCCAATGGGCAAATTTACGATGCCCGGTATTCTAATCGATCGACGTTTCGCACACGCAAATCGAGATCCGTTTATCGTAAAAATACCTCAAAGTTCAAATTCGTGGGATTAGGAAGTCGTCCGAGAGAACATTCCATGCGAGACAAAGAGAAGCGAAAAGAGAAGAGAGAGAGAGAGAGAGAGCGAGAAAAAAAGGATCATAAGTTACGCAAGAGAACGGCACACTACGGCATCCGAGATATTCACAAAACGTTCGAAGAAGGAGGAGCAGAGGGCCGTAAGGCCCTGACCGAGTGACTCTCCCGGGCCCCGAGCGCAGAATTCGAAAAATGAAGCGAAGCGAAGATCGGAGAACAAGAAGAGAGAGAGGGAGGGGAGCGGGCATAGGTGTGCATAAGCACGAGCAGATACGGGTGTATCGGTCTTCCCTCTCTCTCTCGCGCTCGGGAATATAAACTGTTTCTCCGAACGGCAGTCGTAAATCTCGGAGCACGACAATGCCCACGCTCGAGTCACTCACCCACTCACCTATTGGCTCTCTCATTTGCCATCTCTCTCTCTCCCCGAATCTTTATTTCGCTGCTCCTCGAACGAGGGAAAATAATCGACTCTGATTTAGCTTGTTCTTAGCCCAACTTAGGGGCGGGAGCCGGCGTTTATGAGTTTAAGACCAGGATTGTAAAGCTTCTGGTCGCTAATCCAATTAGATTTTATGACCCTTAATTGGGTTCTGATTTAAAGCACTCGAGAGACTGAAGCTTTTACTGCAAAATACTTGGACATTTGTGGTAAGGATGTGCTGCAATGATCTCTCTTTTCGGTAGCTTTCATGGATTCTACGTTTATTAACCTTTGGAGGACCTGTCAAGTTGGTAACGTAAAATCAACAGTTGATTTGTATGAAAATTTTCCCGTCCTCTAAAGGTTAAAAAATAGAGCTTGTCGTCACAAAATTATTTATTCTGTTACAACTTTAAAGAGAATTTTTATGGGTAGATTTATATTCCAATTTTCATACATGCAAATTACGTGATAGCTCACAGTAAAAGGAGGACTGATTAAAATTTTTCAAATCCTTTATTACTATTGTGCTTTCTTTTCTTCAAGCAGCTGCATTCACTTAAAAAAAAAAAAAAATCCAAGAAAAGCAAGAATCCTATTCCATACAATTATCATACGTATCTTCGCAGCGTTCGAATCGTAACTCACGATGACACTGAATTTCAGCGAAGCCTCACTCCCGCTTATAATGCGTAATCCGTCCACGCGCAGGATCGAAAGTGAAATCGAAGAAAAGCTCGCTCCCCAAACTCCCCGAAGCGCTCGCATACATCAAGCAACTCTCATCCGCCATCCAGATTCGCCGGGCATAGCAAAGCAGGCCAGAAAAGGAAAGAAGCAGCTCCTACAAAAGAAGCCAAAGACAGCAATCTCGGTTTCGGACTCGTCAAGCACAATGCCTCCGCTCAAGGTGCGTCCCAAAGATAGAGAGAGAGAGAGAGAGAGAGAGAGAGAGACTGCGTGTCTACCGATAAGAATCTGTCGTGTATCTCTAGCCGCAGAGTGACTCTCGACTCTAATGCAGCGCGACACGAGCGGGGCAGATACTCGCCGGGAGATAAAATGCCTGGCTGCTCAGTCAGGGCCCGCAGCTGATGCTAACATGTCGTGTTCGCCGCCACCGTTCGCGCGCCTTCTCGCGCCTCCCCGGCTGATTTCCGAGATAAAAGACCCACGCGCCGCGATTGATTAAGCCTATCGGAAAATAGAGATGTTCCCCCAGCGACGATGAGCTCGAGGAGATATCGCTTGCCGGAGGGGGAGGGGGGGGGACGCCTGTATGGAAATTAATTGCCGGAGATAAGAGGAGATGGAGTAAGTTGAGGCTCGAGAGGGATGTAATTAGAGATGGACCGGGAGATAAGCGGGAGCGGAAAAGAATTTGGGAATTTTTTTCGTTTACTTAATTGACGACTTTATCTGTCGACCGTTATGTTCATGGGGGTGTCAATGTGAATTGATGCTGTTTTTTAAAACGAGAATAATACTGGCTTATTTATTACTTCTGGTAAAAAAGAGTTTATGCTGAGCGTAGAGTAGTATTTTATTTTATATTATTATAAGTATAAGTACACCGGAAAAAATTTTCAGTAAAAATTACTTTTAAATTAAGAGAAAAAATTGGTGTAAATTAGCATCGACAATGCGGCAAAATTTGCAATCATGTTTATAAATTTTACCATGCTGGTTAATCATAGTAAAAATTATCCTGGTCAACATTTGATACAATAATCGAATACTATTTTCTATATATCTTCACGTAACAATATCTTTTCTTCGTTAGAATAAAATATTATTGATGGAATGGCTGCATGTTATAAACATTTCTGTAATTTCTTTTTAAAAATTTCCTTATAAAAAAGGGTTTTGTCCAGCATTTGTTTAATTAGCAGCTTTTAAAAGAATTTTTGTAGTAGTCAAGAAAATTTAATTTCTTAAAAATTATTTTATACTAATCATAAATAATGACGTCATTAAAAACTTATTTATTATATCTTCATATTAAAATTGAGTCAACTCTGAAACAGCTTTCTTTAGTTCTCATTAGGCTCGAAAAATGCCCAATTAAATTTCGTTACGGAGAGAAGAGCGTTATACATCGGGCTGATTTGTCAGCCAGTCTGTCGAGAGATGCGTATACGCGGAAAAGGTCATTTCGTCCGCTACTTGGCGTATGAATAGATCCTATTTGCAATTATCCTCGAGAGAAGAGCGTATCGCCCTCGAAATGATACCTCCATTACAATCAAGCCACCCATTGCGAGAGAGATGCCCTCCGGAAATGAACCGAACCTGCCCCTGTTTACGACTTCACCGAGAGCACTGTTTTTTTTTTCTTTTATAATACTGCCCTCTTCCGTTTTTCTTTATTTCATTTGATGCGGCGAAAAGATTTCATTAATATCTCGCAGCTGTCGCTTCACGCACCAGAGGTATGACGGACTTGCAATTGATCATTTCAATGTGAGCGGAAGTTGGAGAAAATCTATCCTTTTGAAAAATCTATCCGTTGAATGAAGGATTGAAAATGAGGGATTAATTGGTTTTGAAAAATGAAAAATAATTAATCCAAATATGTCCAATTTTACCGTTACTTCTTTAAATACTTCGACTGACTTTTATTGTTGACTTTTGTTTTTTATTGATCCTAAGGCATCTAAAATATTATTAGAGATAATTTCTACATTTTTCAATAAAATCGATAAGAGAAACTAAGAAAAACTAAGAGAAACTAGAAGATACGTTTTAAAAACTTTTCTCATTTCGATACGATTAGATAAAGTTATGTAAAAAGTCATTTCCAGCAGCTACTCACAGATAAAATAAAGAATCTCTCCCTTATAATTCAGAAATTTTGAAAATATTTTCAAAACATTATCGCGCCCGTGACTTTCGTAGAATCCACAAAGTCTCCTGTTTAACTTTCTCAACCTTATATATTGAAAACTTACTAACCTACCGTGGCTTCCAGCCTGTACACACAGTCCGAGCCCCATAATTGAGCCACAAAAGTCCCCGAAGATCCTTTAAGCGAGTTACGGTTTCTTCTTTTTTTTTCTTTTTCCAAAAGCCTCCGGAACCGGTGCAAATCGTACAAAGTGCTCGGCATTATGGGCCAGTTAAGACGATAAATTGGCCGGCATTCTGCGTAATTTCTGGAACCCCCGCTCGGCTCGGCGGCCACAATAGAATCGAGTAGGTGGGCCGAACGTTGTTCCTCCGGGCACAAAAACAGGGTAAAGGTGTCGCTCGGGGCCCGGTGTTGCGGGCGCGCGCGTTCCCTTTTTACAGCCGCGAAAAGGCGACTTCGGTCGGACCCCATTGTCGAGCCTCGGGACTTTTCCTCAAACGCCACCCAGGACTTTCGATTCCGGAAAATCAGTCGCCGAGGATGACCCCTCGCTCGTCCTCCCATTCTTTCTTCTCGGGGGCCAGTCGATGGTCCAGTTTTAACGCGTCATTCTCCCGAAGAATGAGGGGAGTTACTCCTCCCCCTACTAGAGGCAGAGCGGTCAGACCGAGGAATAGATACATCGGACGTTTTCCTCGCCGACGAGCTCTGGCCTCGTGGCCCGAAACTCATATATTTCGCCGGCAATAATGGCCCTATTTGGGGGATTCCACGGGGGATGATCGTTTTACTAACCACACTGCACGCGGCATTGTCGGGCCCCGGACTGTTTGCACGATTTCCTGGCCCGGTCCTTTGTACTCCCACGCAGGCGCGCGCGCGCACGCGCCTTTGTCACCTCTTCTCGTTCTGTTTTTCTGGACGGGGAAAACCGGAAAGTCTTCCGGGAATCGGTGGCGTTTCTACGGCCGGGCAGGAAAATGTTTCTTCGGAGGCGCTTTTTTGGAAGAAAGGCCTTTTGCGAATGTCCCGGGATTGATGATCGTTTACCTGTTTTTGGAAACATTCCGCCTTTTTTTTTTTTTGGGGGAATGTTTGCGGAGGCCGAGATGCTGCCTGGGGACCAATTCCGACTGTTGGCGTTCTTACGATAGTCGAGGTTTGTTTATGTTTTTTCTGGATTACGCTTTGGGGAATAAATATTGTGGTTGTCGCTGTAAAAGAGGTGTATCGAATTGTCGCTTGGGACTGTTCTGGGTAGAATCTGTGAAGAAATTTTCTGGAGCAAGAGTTACAATGCTTTTTTAATCGGTTATTGTTTGAGTAGAAAGTTTACTAGGAAGAAAACGGGTCTGGAGAAGGATGTTCACGAACTTGAGCTTAAATATTTCCGTAACGAATCGATGACTTGTAATCCAATAAAGATTGTCTGGAGCCGTATCGTGCATAATCATCGTCGGTATAATTGGATTTCGTAAGATTTCGTCCGCTTTATTATTTTATTTCTGAGTAGTTATACGTATCACAATTTAAAAACCGTTTACTTTTCAAATCTGAAATAATAGACGTAACGATCTTTTTTTAAACTTTTTTTTTCATTTTCTCAGATCATCGTTTTACGTCGAACCGTTACTTATTAAATGGATTACTATATAAAAAATCAATAACTTTCGATTGTTTTTTTATTCTGGTTTTAATACTTTATTTTGTACTACGATGACGCTGAAATTATTAATTTGAAAACCTTTTTATGTAACTGACATACGTAATATGCATTACACTTTTTAAATTGAATATATTTTACTAAAATTGAGCTTAGAAAACAATAAAATGATATAGAAATTAATTGATATTTTCCACTGCTATTACATTTTCCATAAAAATCAATTTATCTATTTATCATGTACCGCTTTAACCTGATTGGATCAGTAATATGATTTAATAATCTAGAAAACACCGTGCAGTCTAAAAATACTCCATAACCACACAGAATTATACTCGCGCCTCAATCTAATTTCCCACCCTCCATTATCCTTTTCTCGCGGTAAACTCCATTCGGGCGAAAATCGAGTTCGCCCCGAAGAATGAAAAGACTCCAAGTGCACTTCGACAATAATATCGACATATATAGTAGCCCGCTAAATCATTAGACGGTCTCGCAAGCGACTCTCTCGTCCCCCGCGGCTTCGAGCATTAGTTCATCTGTCTCCTCGGTTCGTTTCGCATCTTGCTCTTCTCTCTCTCTCTCTCTCTCATCGCTTAACGAGCGCTCGATTTTTTTCTGCGCACCGTCTCTCCCTCTTTCGGAATATGGCCCGCGTAATATATAAATCCCACGCATCGAACTCGAAGCACCGCGGGATACGCCGAGCGACATGTGTTCTTCTCTCTCCGCGCCATTTTTCTCTCCTCCTCCTCTCCGCTTTTCGCCATTTATTTCTATTTTTCTTCTCTTGTCTTTGGCCGACTCTTGTTTTTTTTTCTCCCTTTCCGTCTCTATCTCTCTCGTTTATCCGCCCTTCCTATCCGCCGGGCCGTCGAGTGATACCGCCGTCGAGTTTTTGCTTATACTCGGGAGGGAATTGCGTCAAGGAAATTAACGGCCGTCAATTTTTATGGGCCTTTCTCGGAAACGGCCTCTGGAGTGTCTTCGAGAAGCGAGCCGATTATTGGAGCTTTGGGAGACACTCGATGAGTCAAGTATTTATATTTAATATTAAATTTATGGAGAATGGGTTGAGATGCGTGGGAACTTTCGCTGGTCGAGAGGCGAAAAGAAAGAAGCAGGAAAAAGTTAAACTTTGAAAATCGCAATGATTTACATAGTAATAGAATAAACAGTCAAATCAGTTAGTTTCGATCGACTTACTAAATTCAGCGAATTTAATTGACTTTAATTTGAATGCATTCATAAATAGATATAGATACTTTGTATAGTAACAGAGCGACAGTAACGAATACCTAACATGCATAACCGCGACTCGAAAATAATCATCGGAATAGCCGGCCCGACAAAAAAAGTATTTCCAAGCGCAGCGCGCGCACAGCCTTTTGATATATGCGTGTGTATACAAAAAATATATCATTTTCGTTCGTCCGAGGCCTGGCTCCCATTGTGCCTTTTTTCTGCTTTGATCCTTTCTTTATTCAACGCCCTCGAGGCCAGAAACTCGTTCGATTTCGTTCTCAATACTGACCATTTAAAAATTAGCCTGGCACTCGCGTCTCTCTCTCTCTCTCTCTCTCTCTCTCGCGTGCCAGATGGAATATTTTCCCGCTGGAAATTCCAACTCTTGCGCTGAAAGGCGACGGGAAGGTGTGAAAAAGCGAATTTAACATTTGGCCGGCAGGTTTTTGAAACGCGCTCTAATTAAAGGGGGCCTTATGCTCTTGGATTGGTAGCCGGAAATTAAATGATATTTAATTTTTTTTTTTTTTTTAATTCGGCTAGTTCTGTTACTGGCTTTTCTCGAGATTTGATAAATGATCTACTTCCTATAAACAAGTAAAAAAAAGTTGAAAAATACATATATATTTCATTTTGAATTAAATAATAGAGTTGGTAAAGCCGATCGTTGCATCGCTTGTTCAACATGATTTGATTAATTCAATCCTCATAAAAACATGAGTCACTGCTTCGGAATACTAAGCAGGTGAGAGTGGTTTTGTAATTCTTTGTCAGAATATAGACTCGATATGCTTTAACAGAATGAAGTATGCTCCTAAAACTTTATGTATTAATTTCATTTGTAATAGTTAACTGAATTGACCAAATTAAAATATGCAACACGAGCTGAGAGCCATTAAATAAATAATAATGATTTTAAATATATTGAAAAACTATTGGTTCTTAGTAATAAAGCATCCAATAAGCCCGAATATTCATCCCCTCGTCCAAAGCGTAGCGAAACAAAAACTCCCCTCCTCCAATCGAATTAAGACATTAAACTCGCAGTCGGCGCAATAAATTCCCCGCACAAATCGGCCCGAAATCCCCGGCAGTCTTCCGTTCCAGAAACGCAAATCGCGCATGTAAAACACCACGTCCAAAGCTCACATCCGCGAGGCCCCGAACAAACTCGGATCCCGTTCCGCTCGCCATTAAGTAAACATCGCATTAGAAATCCACAAGACTCGTGACAAATGCCGGCCGATACGAAATAATAAGCCTATTAGTCACGCGTGGGGTCGTCCTTTTCTCTGGATTAGCGCCACCAGGCCTGCTATCTCCGCTCCTCGTCTCCGGGCGCGTCTTTTGAATGCTCTCTCTCTCTCTCCCTCTCTCTCGGCTGCATTCAGCGGCGGGATTTATGGCGCGGCCGCTCATTCATAAAAATATTATTCAAATTTAGAACGTCTAGACGGAGCTCGTAATTACGGACGATCAAAGATCCGGAGATCCTTATCGCGGCCGCTTTTTTCTTGATAATCGTTCTCGACGTTTCTTCGGACGCTATACGGCCATATAAAAAATGCGGTTTCATTGCGTCGCGGAAATTGATTTTTATTTTCCCAGGCGCCTCGCCGTCCGATTATTGACTTTGGGGGAAGGGACCAACTGGAGAAATTAAAAACTCCCGAGGTATATATATACACATGCAAAAGCCATATTTTTTCGTTGCCGATATGAGAAACGAATAATAAAGCGATCGCGTCTTTCATAAATCATAACGCAGGCATCTCTTTCCTTTTGCTTACTCTTTTTTTCCTTTCTTTCGTCTTGTGATAAGATTTCTTTTCGACGTTGCTCATAGAAGTTGTTTTTGCGAATTCGTCTTATTAAATTTATGTAGTGGTCCCTTTTCCTTTTCCGCTGTCTTTTTTACTTCGTTACTTGTTTCGCCTTTTTCGCTTCAGCTTTTTCAAGTTCTTTGCTGCCTGCTCGATAGTAATCTGAAGCTTTCAAGGGTAGAGAGCAATGACTTATTGCAACAAGCCAAAATTTCCAATATTCTGTCAATGTAATATTTCGATGAAAAATCATTTCCGTGCTTCATGGCAATCATTTCTTTTTGTTTTTCCTTTTTAAATATAAGTGAAAAGAAACATGACTTAAAAAAAAAATTTGCATCTACGTAGAAATAACTGAAAAATATTTATTACTTTTTATGAGTGTCGGCTATTTTATTTTTGCTGTAAAACAACGGCTGAAGAAACGTAATTTATGTTTATTTAGACATGTTTTTAATTCTGTGTAATATTAGAATGCAGGTGTTTCATAAAACATGAAATATTTTGATTAGTGTGATTTACGAATGTATAAAAATACTTTAAAGATTCATAAACGAAACTATATTATTTTAAGCACGCGAACAACTCTATAAATTAGTAAAAGCATTTATTAAACGCAAACGACCAATTCGTACTTTTATTTTAAAACTTTATAACTTTCATGCTTTAGAATTATTATATGCTTATAAAAGAACTTTATTCAACAATTATTTTAATTGCGTTCCGAACTGCTAAGTGTCATAAACTTTCTTTCTATACTTGTTTTTAACCAGCTGCACCATTTGATTTACTTACACATTTACGGAGGCCGCAGTATTTATATCAAAGAAATTCATCGGCCATTTATTTGTAAACGCGCGCCCAAGATATATCCCGCGTTTTCTCCTATATACTTTGTACACTCTCCGAAGGTTTCTGTCGATGAATCGCAATAAAAACTCTCTCCGCGGAGAATAACCGCGTGACACTCGAATCGTTCCGTGAGATATTTTGCGCCTCTCGCCCACGCGCCTTACATCTTGATTCGGCTGCTTCTGTCCTCGTAAATAATATCCTCTGCATTCGCGGAATTTTATCGCGCGCCGCACGATTCGTCTCTCCGCCAAAATTTAATGGTTTATAGGAGCATAAAAGCGGCCGTGCGAAGTGAAATAAGAACGCTTCGACGACCGGCGAGAGTGAATGCTAAAGTACTTTTATGCAAATATTGCATTTTGTGTACTTTTTGGAAGTATCACTCATCGCTGCTCCTGGAGGAGGCTGAGAAGCTATTGGCGGTAGCTTTACGCAAGGTGACGAAGTCGACTAATCCTTCTTTATATCTTCGACGATTCTGTAAAAATGAACGGTTCTTTGCAGCTAAGCCGGGAGGTCGTCAAATAATCAAGTAAAAAACAGGGATTGACTATTTTTTGATGAGTCAACGGGCAAAGATGTTCTTATAATTTGTCATCACTGCTTTTGTGCTGTTTCTGCTTATCTATGAAGATTATTTATAGTAAAGATGAAAATTATTCAAATTTCTATTATAGTTTCTACTATAGTATTTACCATTCACAGCTACTTTCAGCAGAAATCTTCATTTCCGTAAATTTCCAAGCCGAGAAACCCTCTTTTCCCTCCGTCGCCAATTCAATTTGCTCCCTCCGTAATAAAGTTCTCATTACTCCGGGCGGACAGCCGCATAAACATTTGTTAATTCCCGCCGCAAAACTCGGCAAGCTCGCCGTCGGCGTCGATGAAATAAATCGGCTCCGCTCTCCGGCCGGTAATCCGCGAATTTGTTTGCGGATTACAAGAGGCCGTGGGCCGCTCTGCGTGCGGTCAGCCGCTGCTCTCTCTATCTCTCGCCACGCGCGATATTCCTCTTAATTCGGGGATTTTTCAACTCGAGCTCCCTCTCTTGAGCGCGTGCCGGCGCGCGCGCTCCCCGTCCGAGGGCAAACAATGCGCCGGCGCGTTTTTTAGCGAGTCATTAGGCAGCGCTCGCCGGCTCTAAAGTCGCGCTCGCGGGAGGTACACGACGAGGAGGACCCCCCATCTAGCCTTTATCCGCGGGCCAAATGGGCACTACCGTATGTGGGCCACGCGCGCGAGCAGCCCCCCCTGGCAGCGACCCCCCGCGTACGCGGACCGAGAGAGTCAACGGCTTTTTGCGAGAGAGCCACCGTGAGCCCGAGCGAGCGCCTGACTAAGCGATCCGATCGAGTGCAAGCTCCTTTCAGGAGGTGCTGTGTGTTTGCCGCTGCACGGAGACTTTGCTTTCTTCCCGCGGGGCGAGACGAGAGGAGAGCCGACGCTCCGCGCGCGGGGCTTTGTCGCCCCGGAAAGTCGAAAAAACTCGAGGTGCTGAAAAGATTTTTGGGCGCTTTTTAGGATTTTTTTTTTTGATAAGCGCGGCGAGCCGACTCTTTATTGGAATGTTCGTTGGAGTTTGCGGACAATGGGGAAAGGTGATCTGTGTGTAAAAGTTTTTGTCAAGTATAGGACGTTTATTTTGCATTCGTTGAAAGGCTGGAACATAGAGTGGCAGGCGATAAGTGGCTGGAAAGTTCTGTGCGTTTTGAGCTAAAAATTAGATTTCTTTTCTGGTTCTTTAAAGCTCTATTGTTTGAACGGGAGGTACACAGTTAATACGATTAAATTAATAACAAACTCTGTAAGTTTCTTAATACCGTTGAGAATTTGAAATGTTTTAAGTTTTAAGTCCCAGTTCAAAAAGACGCTCATTGGACATGTTCAGAATTTAATTGCAAGATCGATTCTCCTTATTTGTACTTTTATAAAAATTCCGAACTCTCGGTTGCGCAATTTTAAGGTATTTCTATCGAGTAGAGAGAGAGAGCGCTATATTGGTGCGAGCGAGAGAGTAGTAAACAAAAGAATATAGTTGACATTTTTCATAGGTTAATTTTCTATCCGAAAAAAATTAATAAAAGAGAGAGAGAGCAGAGAGAGAGAGAGAGAAGCGAGAGATAGAGAGAGCAAGAGAGAGCGAGAGATAAAGAGCTATAGCTCTCTACCTCTCGCTTCTCTCTCGAAGTCGAAGCTAAATTTATTGACACCGGTCGCAAAAATCGCGTATCTTTAAGCACACTTTTCTTACAAACGGTACACAACAAAAAAATATTTAACGTTTCAAAATTCTCGTCTAATCATCTTCTTCTGATGAATGAAAAATGAAATGATTCTAACAGACGGTAACTAAGTTATCGTAATAAATAGCTTGGAAA